>JBBBDQ010002268.1:1600000-1632500 GCA_037127315.1 Ascarosepion bandense | reverse complement strand
TATAACACCACTATTTTGTCACTGTCTTCGGCCATCCGCCACGGTAGGGAAGGACTTATATTTTCAATTCAATTCTCTTTATTGTTAATAGCTTAAATGTTCTATGTTTACTGTGTGTTAATATTTACTCTTTGATAATGGCTTATGTGAGCCGAAAGCTTAGACCCGATAAAAAATTCAACAAATACTGTGATTTTTTGTTGTCTTTCAACGACATCACCATCAAGTATATCAGACGGTATGAACGGATCCTACACAAAATTAATAGACAAAACTTGTCTATATTATTCAATGAAACCTGACATACCGTCTGATATACTTGATGGTAATGTCATTGAAAGAAAACAAAAAATCACAGTATTTGTTGGCCGAAGACAGTGACAAAATAGTGGTGTTGTGGTCCCTGGTCTGATTACAGACATTTGAGTACGTTATTGGAAATATCGAAATTGATTGTATTCAAACCAGGTTTAAATTGTTTAATGTAGAGTGCTTCGAGGATTTTTAGTTTCTGCTTATTATTTTCTTGTTTGAGTATGTACGTGTTATCAACAAGCGTTTTTCTCAGAAGTGTGCGTTGATAACCGTGTTGTTCTAAATGACGGAATATATTTGAATTTTTATTTAAGTGCAACGTCAGACGCCGTGAGAGCGAATTTGTGGTGTGGCCGATGTAGATATATATATATATATATATATATATGTGTGTGTGTGTGTGTGTGTGTGTGTATTTACGCGGCAAATTTTCTTTTAGACATGTCAGATTAAATACATTCCAAACATTGTGTCTGCTTATTTTTAATAAAATATCGTTCATATTCACGGATTATCTTTCGCGTATTATAATTGAAACATATAAGAAACTTAACGTTGACACATGTTATTCTCATTCATTTCTCGATGGTCCCAAGTACTTTCAATATCCATCCGAGATCATCTTCAGGTGTGTGAGTCATGGTAACAAAAAATAATTGCAAGACAGTGCTGCTAAAAATTACTTCAAACTTTCTTCTTGCTTCATATATATTTAGTTTTTGGACATGATTAAATTAGACCATTACCCAGTTCTATTAAAAATTGCTCAATAATTTAATACTGTAGATCTTCTTTCTTTTTTTTTTCATTTGGAAATGAGTTATGTCCGCAACCTAAGTTTCAACTTTTCCGTATCTTCAGGTGATTTATAACAAATGATTTTCCAAAGATTTTCAAACGTACAACAGGGATTTTTACAAACGCGTGAATGGAATTTTTAAATTTCAAAATCTTAAAACCTTTTTAAATTTCAAATTCTTAAAACACTTTTAAATTTCAAAATCTTAAAACGCTTTTATCCAGGTTTGTATGATCCTAATATCTAAACTTATTTATAAATGAAATTTTGTCTCTGTGTGTATATGTGTGTGTATGTGTGAGTGTGTGTTATAGAAGGAGTGGTCCGATTTTAAACAAATTTGCTACACTCATAGACAAAGTCATAAGAAACGATATTCAGAAGTTTTAAGGTTGCAGTTCTTACAATACTGCAGAAAATCGATAATATATATATATATATATATATATATATATATAAGGCAAGATGTTTGTGTGTGTGTCTGTTTATCAGCCTGTATGTCAGCATTTTTTTCAGTCCTTTTATTTTAGTTTTTGCTTCGGGTTTGGCTCTAAGTAGGTATAATTGTAGTTCTTAGTCTCAGCCATGATACCATTTACTCAGAGGACTTGTTTAGCCTTCAATATTCAGTTTACGACGAAAAAACTTATTTGATATCGATACCAGGAAATCAAAATTTAACTTACATCTATTACATTTTTTTCAGTCTACGGTTTCGCTATAACTGGAAACAGCTATTGCTTTTTAGTCTTTCGTGCCAACGTACAAAGAGTCTGAGCTCCTGGTTTATGGATTAGTCTTAAAGCTTTCATTACACCCGAGCTAAACTGCTAGTATATATATATATATATATATATATATATATATATGTGTGTGTGTGTGTGTGTGTGTGTGTGTGTGTGTGTGTGTGTGTGTGTGATTAGTTTTTGGATATTATTAAATTAGCCCATTACCCAGTTGTATTAAAGATTTCTCAATACGTTAATGCTGTAGTTTTTTGGGTTTTTTTTGGAAATGTGTTATTTTCTCAATCTAAGTTTCAACTTTTTCGTATCATCAGGTGATTTATAACAAATGATTTTCCAAAGATTTTCAAACGTTCAACAGGGATTTTTACAAACGCGTGAATGGAATTTTTAAATTTTTAAATCTTAAATCATTTTTATCCAGCTTTGTACGATCCTAATATATATCTATAAGTATGACTACATCCGGGTATTACTTCTCATTTTTCATTCTGTAATTTTTTCTTTTTATTCTTGAAACAATAAAATTGCTAACTTTAACTCTTGTCACACTCTGCATACATCACCACCGTTTAAGGTTTAGCTTTTTTTTTTCACTATATTCCATGTTATATTACGTCTTTTTCATTTTTCAGTTTTAATTTCCACCCGGAGTTAGCCGGTTTGGTATAACTTTTAAGGTTTTCCAGCTTACATGTACACTTGTGATTATTCCATTATTCCATTTTTTTTTGTTGACCCCTAAATATGTTTTTATTTGTCCATCTGTATCATGGACCCCTTCTTTATAAATAAATTCTTCTGTTTTACAAAGTCCATTAAGTGGGCATTCGTGTCTCTACATTTACATTATTTACTCGTGATGTTATGCTGTATGTTATTATTTTGGCTTCTGGCGATTTAATATAATTTTCTAAATTACTAATCCAGCAATAGCTTAATTTCATTGAATTTCTATTAAAAATTTTATTTACTTCTGGTATTTAAGAAACGTTTATTTATTAATTAAAATGTTTTTGCTTTATGGATTTTACTTCTAAATTAAATGATGAGTTGAACTAAATAATGTTTAGATTTCCTATTATTATTTTTCATTTGCTTGTAAGAAAATTTATTTTTATGTCCAGTTTTATTTAAGACCCTTTCATAATCTTTTCTTCTCACAAAACAATATTCGATCAAGAGAAGAAAGATGAAAGAAAGAAGATTATGAAAGGGCTTTAGATAAAATTGGCCATAAGTGCCTGGCCCTGGCTACATAAATTTTAGCGTTCTACAAGATTAGCATTTAGGTTCTACCTCTTTAATATCGAAATAGCTAAACGCTACCGCCAATTCTACTCCAACAGTTTCTTTTCTCGCACGTTTCGTGTGTGAACTCACCGACAACTACGCTGTTTATCTTTTTTTCCATTTCTCAATCGTCCAAATATTCAGCGTTTTGTCTCATTTTTACTCCTTGACATGCTTTGCATACTAGTAACATGACCGTCCTGCTTAAAGTTTTGTAATCGAGGTAAGTGCTATACATAATAGACGCGTGGTCGATTATGTCTCTTACGATCCATGACTGATTTGTCCCCAGCTTCTTACCATTTCTTTCTTAATTGGACTGATTGCTAACCAATAGTGATATTCAACTCATAACTCGAAGGAGAAAAGACAGATTGATATCTCTCCCAAGAGAATTTGTGCGAAATTAAATGCAACAAATTCAACTGAAATTCGAACTTCTCATTCCTAGGCGATATCTTTTGCACCACAATACGGTCCTGGGTATGACAATAAGCCTCATCCAGCAGCACGTCCTCTGATTGAGAAGTTGTGAGGAGCATGAAACCACCTTTTGTTCTCAGGTCCACCCTGACCCGGAGTGGTAGCACCTGTTAGGGTCCCAGCTATGGGCAAATAGTTAACCCCGCAAACTGGGGTTGAAACAATATGAAAGTATAAAAATACACTTTTATAGAAATATATCAATAAAAATAGACTTTTATAGAAAAATAAACATTTTTGAGTGAAAAATATTACCAATAATACAGTTTGAAGGGACAATTTATTAACATAACGCATTTTAAAGGAAAAAATTATTGCCATAATACATTTTTGAATACAAAAGACATTTTCAGTTTTCTAAAATAAAAAATTAACAATAAAGAAATTATTTATCAAAAGCTGACTAAATCAATCTTTTCACTATAACCGAACATTAAAAACATATTTTAAAACCCTACGTTTTGGCATTAAATAACCCACAGAGTTGTTGATATACCGTTAAACAAAACTCAAACTCAGCACCACAATGCTTAGGGCTAAATTATTTGAAAAGAAACTGTACTTTTTAGAATATTCGGATTATTGCTCGTATATTTACATGTTGATATAAATAGTCATGTCTGCTTTTGAAATTTAGCAATAGGATTGTTTGCTCGTAGAAATTTGTCCAACAGAAGATTTTTTGTTTTTTTTAATAATGGTTTGAATAATAAAAAATCCAAGCCGTTATTGAGCTGTTAAGGCAAAACAAATGAAAAGAAAAGGAATTGGATGATGAATGATGGCATGTGAGTCGGAGATGTGGAAAAGGGGTGTGGTGAAAAAAAAATCAAAAGGGGTAAAAATGAGGCAAATGTAAAATTGAAAGTAAAACGTGTCTTTTGAGATCAAACGATTTTTGATGTTTAATGGGCACTTCAGAAAGTGAGTAGCTAACTGTTCAGACTACAAGTCGTTAACAGCCTACCATAGCCCTCAACATAAGAATATATATATGAAAATTATTTGTTTTAACATTTCGTTAGTTTTCGGTATTTTCCGTAACATACACACGCACACACACATTTATTACGGAAATTAGTGCAGATTAACGAAATTGGTTATAAACAACTGACTATTTGAAATTATTTGTTTGTTTGAACATTATTTTTTATCGATAGTCGTATTTAATTAGATATTCTGTTTATAATCAAATAATACTGTTTCATTATAACAATATCTACTTAAATACAAGTATCGATCAAAATTAATGTTCAAACAAATAATTTCAACAATACACACACACACACACACACACACACACACATATATATATATATATATATATATATATATATATATATATATTAATTTCAAAATTTATAGCACAAGAAAAACGGGCGGACCTGAAGCAGACTACCACCACGTTTAATTTCGTTGTTGTCCTTTTTTTTTTCTTTTTTTTTTTTTAATTTTTTCAGCGCAGTCCTATCGATTACCCCCTTAGCTTTAGGATAGAGAAATTTTATTTTTAAATTCCAATATTTAAACATTTTATAATGGGGGATCAGTTTCTCATACAACATTATAGTAAATCGAGCCTCCATTTTCAAACCAGTCGCCGGTACGACATTACCGCCACGTGTAAATGTGTTCATTATCAAATTGTTTGGACTTTTTTCAGTGCAATATTATCTTTACACATTAAACTTTACGAATGACAAAAAGAATTGCAAAAATTTCTCGTACAATTTTAAAGTAATTTGAAAATGGAGGATCGATTTACTATAATGTTGTATGAGAAACTGACCCCCCACCAAATTTGTTTAAATATTGTAAATTTTTAAATTTTTCGGAAAGTTTAAGTAACAATCGACAGAACTGCGTTGAAAAAAGTAAAAAAAACAAAACAAAAAACAACGAAATTAACATAAACAAAGCAACCCCAACGCGAGTGGTTGGAAAATGGAGGATCGATTTACTTTAAAGTTGAATGAGAAACTGATCCCCCACTATAAAATGTTTAAATATTGAAATTTAAAAAACAACGAAATTAAACGTGGTGGTAGTCTGCTTCAGGTCCGCCCGTTTTTCTTATGTTATAAATTTTGAATAAATTATATATAATTTAAAATTGTTTAAATATTGTAATTTTTCAAATTTTTTTCCGATAATCGGAAATTTTAAGTAACAATCGATAAGAACGCGTTGAAAAAATTAAAAAAATTGTAAAACATGGTTGTAGTTTTCTTCAGAGAGCATCCTAATCATAAATATGGCGTTCCTTGTTCCAGTGTCTTTGACGAAACCGCACTGTTCTTCTCCTATATCTGGCCTGATTCTGCTTCTCGCTCTACTCATCAGGATTCGGACGATCAATTGTGTTACATGGCTCATTAAACTGATGGTTCTGTGGAATTCGCAGTCGTTTGCTGCTGGCTTCTTAGGCAGTGCTATGAAGATCGACTTGCTGAGGTCATCTGGTATTACACCACATTAATTCTTTTAAATTCAGAAATCCCATTAATGGCATGTGAGTCGGAGATGTGGAAAAGGGGTGTGGTGAAAAAAAAATCAAAAGGGGTAAAAATGAGGCAAATGTAAAATTGAAAGTAAAACGTGTCTTTTGAGATCAAACGATTTTTGATGTTTAATGGGCACTTCAGAAAGTGAGTAGCTAACCTGTTCAGACTACAAGTCGTTAACAGCCTACCATATTCCCTCAACATAAGAATATATATATGAAAATTATTTGTTTTAACATTTCGTTAGTTTTCGGTATTTTCCGTAACATACACACGCACACACACACATTTATTACGGAAAGTTAGGTGCAGATTAACGAAATTGGTTATAAACAACTGACTATTTGAAATTATTTTGTTTGTTTGAAGTTGATTATTTTTATCGATAGTCGTATTTAATTAGATATTCTGTTTATAATCAAATAATACTGTTTCATTATAACAATATCTACTTAAATACAAGTATCGAATTCAAAATTGCAATGTTCAAACAAATAATTTCAACAATACACACACACACACACACACACACACACACACACACACACATACACACACACATATATATATATATATATATATATATATATATATATAATTTATTCAAAATTTATAGCACAAGAAAAACGGGCGGACCTGAAGCAGACTACCACCACGTTTAATTTCGTTGTTGTCCTTTTTTTTTTCTTTTTTTTTTTTTAATTTTTTCAGCGCAGTCCTATCGATTACCCCCTTAGCTTTAGGATAGAGAAATTTTATTTTTAAATTCCAATATTTAAACATTTTATAATGGGGGATCAGTTTCTCATACAACATTATAGTAAATCGAGCCTCCATTTTCAAACCAGTCGCCGGTACGACATTACCGCCACGTGTAAATGTGTTCATTATCAAATTGTTTGGACTTTTTTCAGTGCAATATTATCTTTACACATTAAACTTTACGAATGACAAAAAGAATTGCAAAAATTTCTCGTACAATTTTAAAGTAATTTGAAAATGGAGGATCGATTTACTATAATGTTGTATGAGAAACTGACCCCCCACCAAATTTGTTTAAATATTGTAAATTTTTAAATTTTTCGGAAAGTTTAAGTAACAATCGACAGAACTGCGTTGAAAAAAAGTAAAAAAACAAAACAAAAAACAACGAAATTAACATAAACAAAGCAACCCCAACGCGAGTGGTTGGAAAATGGAGGATCGATTTACTTTAAAGTTGAATGAGAAACTGATCCCCCACTATAAAATGTTTAAATATTGAAATTTAAAAAACAACGAAATTAAACGTGGTGGTAGTCTGCTTCAGGTCCGCCCGTTTTTCTTATGTTATAAATTTTGAATAAATTATATATAATTTAAAATTGTTTAAATATTGTAATTTTTCAAATTTTTTTCCGATAATCGGAAATTTTAAGTAACAATCGATAAGAACGCGTTGAAAAAATTAAAAAAATTGTAAAACATGGTTGTAGTTTTCTTCAGAGAGCATCCTAATCATAAATATGGCGTTCCTTGTTCCAGTGTCTTTGACGAAACCGCACTGTTCTTCTCCTATATCTGGCCTGATTCTGCTTCTCGCTCTACTCATCAGGATTCGGACGATCAATTGTGTTACATGGCTCATTAAACTGATGGTTCTGTGGAATTCGCAGTCGTTTGCTGCTGGCTTCTTAGGCAGTGCTATGAAGATCGACTTGCTGAGGTCATCTGGTATTACACCACATTAATTCTTTTAAATTCAGAAATCCCATTAATAATAATAAAAATAATCACAATAATAATTGTTACAGGTCCTGGTTCTGTAACCGGGTCTGGGTGATGTTCATTCTACTTTCTTGCAGTCCCATCCAGTTGCATATTCACTGGGTGCAACACTGTGCAGCTTGATGCAGAGATGCACAATTGTTTCTGGATTTTCATCACACAATCTTTATTTTGGGTTAACATAATTTTTAGTCATGTACAGGAAGAATAAAACCTTCGTTTTTATATTTACCCTGCACTATGGGTGCACCACCATTATTCGTTCTATTGTCCTCATCCTCGTTGTAAGGTTGTAGTTTTCTTCAGAGAGCATCCTAATCATAAATATGGCGTTCCTTGTTCCAGTGTCTTTGACGAAACCGCACTGTTCTTCTCCTATATCTGGCCTGATTCTGCTTCTCGCTCTACTCATCAGGATTCGGACGATCAATTGTGTTACATGGCTCATTAAACTGATGGTTCTGTGGAATTCGTCAGAACGCTTTATTATAATAATATTTTAGTAGTTATCTCCCTTTAACCCTATAAGTGACTTGTTCACCACTGCTGTAGCCTGGTATTGAACTCACAAATTAGGGTCAAGTCACAAGAACTAACCAACGTCTATTTCCACTGAGTCAACAACAACAAAATTTCTGAGATTTATAAACGTTATGTTAGTTAACCCTTTTTTAAAAGAGTTCATATTGCAGTTTTTGGTGTTACTGGTTTTCTCTAGTATTTTTTTATGTCAGTGGTTTCCTCTAGTATTTTTTACCAGAGCTCATATTGCAATTTTTGACACTAATGATTTTCTCTGGCACTCCGTATGACTGGTTCCCATATTGTGTTTATCTCTGTGTTTGGAAGGCTTAGCAGATTTGTGTAGCCTAGCATATGTGCTGATTCCTTACGTTTACGTAGTTTCAAGTGGCGCTATCGAAATATTATTTCACCTTCATCCAATAGGGAGCGGTGATCTTCCTTCGTTTTACGGTCTTGCGAGGTTCTCGAACGCTGTGGCGTACAACGGATGAAACGTCGTACAAATGGCAACCAAGATGAGGACGATAGTCCGAATAATGTAAATACTGTAAATACTACATCATCTCAGAAATATAGACAAATAGAATGATCTATTCTTAAACGTCGTACAAATGGCAACAATGATGAGGACAATAGTCCGAATAATGTAAATACTGTAAATACTACCTCATCACAGAAATAGACAAATAGAATGATCTATTATTAAACGTCGTACAAATGGCAACCAAGATGAGGACAATAGTCCGAATAATGTAAATACTGTAAATACTACCTCATCTCAGAAATATAGACAAATAGAATGATCTATTATTAAACGTCGTACAAATGTCAACCAAGATGAGGACAATAGCCCGAATAATGTAAATAGTGTAAATACTACCTCATCTCAGAAATATAGACAAATAGAATGATCTAGTATTAAACGATGTACAAATGGCAAACAGGATGAGGACAATAGTCCGAATAATGTAAATAGTGTAAATACTACCTCATCTCAGAAATATAGACAAATAGAATGATCTAGTATTAAACGTACAAATGGCAACCAAGATGAGGACAATAGCCCGAATAATGTAAATAGTGTAAATACTACCTCATCTCAGAAATATAGACAAATAGAATGATCTAGTATTAAACGTACAAATGTCAACCAAGATGAGGACAATAGCCCGAATAATGTAAATAGTGTAAATACTACCTCATCTCAGAAATATAGACAAATAGAATGATCTATTATTAAACGTTGTACAAATGGCAACCAAGATGAGGACAATAGCCCGAATAATGTAAATAGTGTAAATACTACCTCATCTCAGAAATATAGACAAATAGAATGATCTATTATTAAACGTCGTACAAATGTCAACCAAGATGAGGACAATAGCCCGAATAATGTAAATAGTGTAAATACTACCTCATCTCAGAAATATAGACAAATAGAATGATCTATTATTAAACGTCGTACAAATGTCAACCAAGATGAGGACAATAGCCCGAATAATGTAAATAGTGTAAATACTACCTCATCTCAGAAATATAGACAAATAGAATGATCTAGTATTAAACGATGTACAAATGGCAAACAGGATGAGGACAATAGTCCGAATAATGTAAATACTACCTCATCTCAGAAATACAGACAAATGCATTTGCTTTTGTCTAAATTTTTAGGTTCTCTGACACTGCATTGTGATTAATTTGCACTTCTTCATCAATTGAAACTTTTTGGCTGCTTTAATAACTGAATAAGTTTTATTTTTACTGTCATGGTTTTTGAAGGCCGATTGTAGTGGTTTTGTTATTGTTATTATTAGTAGTAGCTGTATGAGGATTAGTAGTAGCTGTATTAGGATTAGGATTATTTAACGTGAAATTTACGGTTTTACTGTTTGGAGTTTTCTGATCAATCTTAATTCTTCAGTTAATGATTGAAAACTCCTGACGAGTTCTGCGACAATATAATATCCGTAGAATTTAATTGGAGTGGATAGAACTATCGCCCGGTTCACACTCCACCAACGTCTATTGAACAGGTTAAGATGCTCATCCCTTGTTCCCTGTTTAGGATGTGGTTTCCGTCTTTCTCTTTTCCAATCTTCTCACTTGTTTTTTTTTTTCAATTGGAGTAGATAGACTAAAATATCGCCCGGTTCAGACTCCACCCACGTCTATTGAACAGGTTAAGAGGCTCATCCTTTGTTCTCTGTTTAGGATGTGGTTTCCAGCTTTCTCTTTTCCAATCTTTTCACCATTACGTAGCCTCCTGAACATCGGTGACGTTACCGCCTTGCTCGGGGTGATACGATTAAAAAAAAAAGAAATTACTACCACAATATTAAATATTTGAGCCTAGCAAATGACAAATCCAGAAAAGTTCACTTCATAAGTTCACGGTTATTCTATTTGAATTTCTTTAATGAATCTTCTATAACACTGAAATATCCTTATATTTCCCTATCGTATCATTAAATAGTTGAGCTTAAGAAATTTAACAAAATATTGCAATAGCAATCATAATTATGAATGCCGGTCGTTGTAGGGCTAGAAACTTTTTCTCGTCTGAATCCATCCTCCACATATATAAATCTACCATCGGCCCGTATATTTAGTACTGCTGCCATATCTGGTTGGGTGCCAGTGCTATCCAAACTAGGGGTTCTTGACAAAATCCAACAGAGAATCTCTGATGTGATTTATCCCGACGTGGCAGCTCGGCTACAGTCACTTTCTCACCAGTGTAATGTGGCTTCCCTGTGTCTTTTCTACAAATAATTTCACAGATTCTGCCCCGATGAACTTATCTCACTGGTGATCCCTATATATGAATTAACTCAATCAACAAGTATAGCAATTAGGTCCCACCCTTTTACTGTGAAACCAATAAAATGTAAACCCTAATTCTACTCCTTCAGCTTCTTTTCTCGCTCTTCCCTGTTGTGGAATTCCCTTCCGTTTACTTGCTTCCCCGACAGCTACAATCTTCAAGAATTTAAATGTAAAGTCAATAGTCTTCTTTTATCTAACTGACTCGCATCCTGTCTTTCATGCTCCTTTCACTGTTCACACCACACTCATCACACCAGTATTCTCATTTTTATTTTACTCTGTTCCTGACATCCCCTATAACCTGTGCTTCTTTTTCATCACTTTCCTCCTATGTAACCCCCTGCATACTAGTAAAAAACTGCATTGCTTGGGGCAAAATGATTGTAAAAAATGTGTACAAATAAAAAGATTTGAAAATCGACAAACATTCCCATTTCACTGAAACAGACGTTAAGCACGTCGACCTATTTTTTCCATTTTCTCACTGAAAGCAATGAAAACAGAATAGTTTGTTATTTATGACGTATTGGCAGGGCGTAACAGTCGTGCGAACTAATAAAGCTATAGGCAAGCTCAGTTATTACGTGATTATTATTATGTTATTTTTTATTATAATTCGATTTCTGCTATGGTCGCACTACCTACCAAATCTGCAGGAAGACCTAAGGCTGGTCGTGGTGTATTGTTATGGCTCCATTTCATGCTTCTTTTTCTATCTCCCCTATCATCCCTAACGTTACATAGACAAAGTTCTCCTTAGTGTGTGGGCTGTAATTAACAAGATAATATTTTGTATATCTCTTAAACTGGGGTTTCTAGGGATTCTTTCAATGTGTTGTTTGTTCCATTTTTTATCCTTCCAAGTGCACCTACTATCACTGGCACAACTCTTGCTTTCAATTTCCACATTTTTTCTATTTCAATTTCCAGGTCTTTATATTTTGACAGTTTTTCGAATTCCTTGGTTGATTGCTTCAACTTTTCTGTCTGTATAGATGGTGTAATTCCACAGAATGGTGACATATTTTATTTCTGTAACCGGCCTTGGGTGATCGTCATACCAGTGTTTGTTTTCATATTTTCCATAGTGTTTCCACATTGTCCAGTGTAAGTATTACCCACTCTATCGTGACGATTTTTATATTCATTTGGGTCAAGACCATCTAATCCTGAGTTTAGATGGTCTATTGTTTCTTGGTATTTATCACAGAACCTGCATTTTGGATCCACATTATTATGTATAATATTTGCCTGAAGGTTCACAGTGAAAAGTCTTTAGTCTTGCGCTGCAAGAATAAAGACTTCAATTTCAAAATTTAATCCAGATGCACGTAACCATCGATGAGTATTAACTTTCTCAACATTGGGTTTATTGGCACGTTCTGGATATTGGTCATGCAGAGGTTTGTCTTGCCAGCGCTGTTTCATCTGTTCAAGAGCTTTATCCTTGGCTTACTTTTTCATATTTTTTGCCGCAACAGTTGGTTCTTGGTTTCTGTGTTGCTTTTCTACAGAATCTACTAAATGTAAATTTTGTTTGTATTTACTGCCTTCTTTCATTATTGAATAGTTTTTATTTTTGTTTTCATGTTGTTTGGCTAACTGTATCATCCAGTACTTTTTTGTTTCTATGTATGCTAGTAAGCCAATATTATTATTATTATTATTATTATTATTATTATTATTATTATTATTATTATTATTATTATTCACTTGTGTCTGATTTTCACGTTTTAATTCGTTCTCTTTGTTTCGGTACCAATTTTGCTTAATTTATTTAAATTCCTTGTAAGTCTGGACTGGCAAGACCGTCTACACAAATTCGAACAGCGTACTTTTTTTCTTACAAGGTCTATTTGACGATATAAGTGTTGTTTATCAGATCATACGCTCGACAAAGCGAAAAACTTGTAAGGTTAACCCTACCAAACAACTATGCGTTCTCGGGTTTGTTTGTAGTCTTAGACATTTAATGGAAGTAGATTTCCGGCGGTGAGGCAATTATCAATATGCGTTCTTGAAATGCCATGTCAACAACAACGTTAAAGGGAATTATATGTCTGAAGAAACGGTGTGACGTGCTAGTCTTTGATCGTGTCAGTATCTTTCATGTCTGTCGATAGTTCACGGTTTTGGCATGCTTGTTTTTGCTTACTTAGTTTTCATTCTTGTTGCTTAAATTAAAAGTGAGATCACCCAACAATATGAATCATATTGCAATTAGAATTTTCACTAGGGTAAGATATGGCGAGTTCAAGTGTTGCCAATATCCAATAAATTATTTAAATCGGTTATTATTACGTGTAGTACAAGTTTAAGTTTGAGTTTTGTTTAACGGCATATCAACACCTCAGTGGGTTACTAAATGCCAAAAAGGTGGGGTTAAGGTTTTTTTTTAATGTTTGGTTGTAGTGAGAATTCAAGTTGAATTCCTTGTATTCACTTGCGCACAAATACCCTTCGGAAAGGTATTAATCCGTCTCTTCCCTCCAGTTATGGGTTAAATAACAGAACAGATTGGGTTCTATAACCTTCGTTTGGCAACCAGTCTACCGCAGAAAGCAATGGCAAACTACTGCGAGATAATCTTCTGCCCAGTCAGTCATGACTCTTTGGAGACATGATCGCCCAAGCGTGTATCGCGTATGGCACTTAACTGACTGACTGAATATAATAGTTGAAAACATGATTAAGGCTTCTACTGGCTATAAAGTGGGGGATCAGTTTTATATTGTTATGAAGTAATAAACTGATCCCCTACTGATTACTACTTAATAATATAATGCATCTCTTCCTCTTTTAGCTATGAGTCAAATAACAGAACAGATTTGGTTCTATAGCCTTGGTTTGGCAACCAGTCTAACGCAGAAAGCAATGGCAACCTACTGCGGGAGAATCTTCTGCTCAGTCAGTCATGCCTCTTTTGAGACATGATCGCCCAAGCGTGTATCACGTATGGAACTTAACTAACGGTAGTGAGAAGGTTGATTTAGTCAGATTTTGATTTTTTATATTTAGAAAACTGAAAATGTCTTCTGGTTACATATTAAAAATGTATTCCTGGTAAAGTTTTTCCTTTAAAAATGTATTATGGCAATCATTTTTCTCTCCAAAAATGTATTGTTCGTAATATTTTTCCTTCAAATATGTATATTTTTTCTATAAAATCTATTCTCATATATATATATATATATATATATATGAGAATAGATATTGCTATGGGCAAATAGTTAACCCCCAAACTGGGGTCAAAACACTATGAAAGTATAAAAATACACTTATATATATATATATATATATATATATATATAAGAATATATATATATATATATATATATATATATATTCTTATATATATATATATATAGTGTATTTTTATACTTTCATAGTGTTTTGACCCCAGTTTGGGGGTTAACTATTTGCCCATAGCATGCCCCATAACAAGTGCTACCAGTTCGGGCCAGGGTGGACCAGGGAACAGCTGCAATTAAGAGGTGGTTTCATGCTCCCCACAACATCCTAATCTGAGACGTTGCTGCCGGATGCAGTGAACTGTCTTACCCAGGACCAACATACGAAAATTTCAGTTTCCCATTTTAATATTTTTCATTTTAATATTTTACTTCCTCTGTCTTTCAACAAACTTAATTTTAACTTGAAAGACTCGTAAAAATTCCACGGTTTCCTATAAGATTTTTGATAAATCTCAATTCTTAAACATTATGATAATAATTGATTAAGTTTATGGTTAATTCTACGACAATAAAATATCTGAAGAAATTCTCCTATCAAATCGTTAAATATTTGAGCTTAGCAACCTTAACAAAACTATAAAGAATCTTGAAAATTTTGCGGTTTTACTATTTAAATTTTCTGATGAATCTCAATTCTTCAGTTAATGATTGAATAAGCTCATGGCGAGTTCTAGGACAATAAAGTATCTGTAGAATTTCAACTATCACATCGTTCAATATTTGAGCTTAGCAACCTTAACAAAACTAGAAAGACCTGTGATAATTTCACGGTTTTTCTCTTTGAATTTTCTGATAAATCTTAATTCTTCAATTAATAATTAAATAAGCTTATGTCAAGTTCTTCAACAATAAAATATCTGTGGAAATTCCGCCTGTCACATCGTTGAATATTTGAGCTTCGCAACCTTAACAAAACTAGAAAGACCTGTGATAATTTCACGGTTTTTTTCTTTGAATTTTCTGATAAATCTTAATTCTTTAATTAATAATTAAATAAGCTTATGTCAAGTTCTTCAACAATAAAATATCTGTGGAAATTCCGCCTGTCACATCGTTGAATATTTGAGCTTAGCAACCTTAACAAAACTAGAAAGACCTGTGATAATTTCACGGTTTTTCTCTTTGAATTTTCTGATAAATCTTAATTCTTTAATTAATAATTAAATAAGCTTATGTCAAGTTCTTCAACAATAAAATATCTGTGTAAATTCCGCCTGTCACATCGTTGAATATTTGAGCTTAGCAACCTTTACAAAACTAGAAAGATCTGTGATAATTTCACGGTTTTTCTCTTTGAATTTTCTGATAAATCTTAATTCTTCAATTAATAATTAAATAAGCTTATGCCAAGTTCTTCAACAATAAAATATCTGTGGAAATTCCGCCTATCACAAACAAAACTAGAAAGTCCCGTGAAAATTTTAATGTTTTTCTATTTGAATTTTCTGATTAATTTTAACTCTTATGATTGAATAAGTTAATGTTGAGTTTCACGACAATATAATATATGTAGAAATTCTGTAGATAATATTCGCGTGAAAAAATACTGCCTTCAGAAAATGTAATGACATAAAGCAATCTTGGGGAGGTTATTCAGTATTTGGCATGTGAAATGTTCGAAAAAACGGAAACTAAATCAGAAACTGTATCATGTACCGGATCTAACCTAAAATCTAATCAGTTGTTCCAGTCATGAGGCCAGTGATACCTGAAAGTTTCATTCAAATCCATCCCGTGAGTTTTGAAATATATTGACCACGGACAGAGGGACAAACAAACAAACAAACAAACGCAACCGAATACAATACCTTCTAATTAAGTCTGGCGTAATAAATAGTGTAGATGTACATTATGGGGCAGTGGATATCGACTCGGAATGAGAGATCGGGGTGCCGAGTTTGAATCCCAGTTGAATTCCTTACCTTTATTTACGTACAAATACTCTTGGGAAAGGTAATTTATCCGTCTCTTCCCTCCAGTTATAGGTTAAATAATAAGACAGATTGGGTTCTATATTGCTGGCAACAAGTCTACTACAGAACAATGGCAACCAACTGCGGAATAATCTTTTGCCAATCAGTCATGTCTCCTTCGAGACATGATCGCCCAAAGTATGGTATCACGTATGGCACTGACTGACTGAATATAATAGTTGAAAACATGATGAAGGCTTTTACTGGGCATAAATTGGGGGATCAGTTTTATATTGTTATGAACTAATAAACTGATCCCCCACCTATTACTACTAAATAATATACTACATATCTTCTCCCTCTAGCTATGAGTCAAATAGCAGTGGCAACATACTGCGGAATAATCTTTTGCCCAGTCAGTCATGTCTTGAAAGAGACATGATCGCCCAAAGTATGTATCAAGTATGGCAGTGACTGACTGAATATAATAGTTGAAAACATGATTAAGGCTTTTACTGGGCATAAAGTGGGGGATCAGTTTTATATTGTTATGAACTAATAAACTGATTTCCCACTAATTACTACTAAATAATATACTACATATCTTCTCCCTCTAGCTATGAGTCAAATAGCAATGGCAACCTACTGCGTAACAATCTTTTGCCCTGTCAGTCATATATTGAAAGAGACATGATCGCCCAAAGCGTGTATCACGTATGGCACTGACTGACTGTTTAATAGTAAATATAAATTTAGTGTTTAGATGGAAACATTAGAAGTACAAAGTAGAAATAGACTTCAGAAGGAACCGGTATCTGAATCCTAAACAGGAAACAACAGATAAAACTCTAGGCGTGTTTAAAACAGCAGGGAAGAGAGTGAACAATACGATAGAGGGATCTGCCTACCCCTATTGAGTAAAAAAAAAAGTAAAACATAAATAATCAATCAATTTTTAAACTATGGTCGGATTCGTTAACAGTGTGGAGTTGGAATAGATTACAGAAGAACCGGAAGCGAATCCTAAACAAAAACCAAGGAAACTTCTACCCGTGTTTATAAGGAAACATTTGGCATTTCTTGACCGAGCATCGTGTTAAAATTTCAAAAACCCCAAATACAAACAATTTATGAAATCCCTACTATAAACAATTTACAAAATCCTCTTTAAAAAAATATATATAATCTTCTCTATGAAGAATTAATAAAACCCCTCCATAAACAATTTATAAAAAAAACTTCTCTTTAAACAATTTAAAAAGTTCTCTCTATAAACAAATTCTAAAACCATCCTATAAACAATTAGCATTATAGCCCGGCGTTGTTCGGGTGTAATGAAAGCTTTAAAACTAATCCATGATCCTGGAGCTCAGACACAGTGGACGTTGGCACGAAAGACTAAAAAACAATAGTTGTCTCCAGTTAAAGCGAAACCGTAGACTGAAAGAAAAATGAATGGATGGAAGTAAAATTTTCATTTCCTGGTATCGATATCAAATAAGCTTTTTTCGTCGTAAACTGAATTTTGAAGGCTAAATATGTCCTCTGAGTAAATTGTATCATGGCTGAGACGAAGAACTGCAATTATACCTACATAGAGCCAAACCCGAAGCAAAAACTAAAATAAAAGGGCTTAAAATCATGCAGCCATACAGGCAGATAAACAGACACACACACAAATATCTTGCCTTTTATATATATATATATATATATATATTATCGATTTTCTGCACTATTGTAAGAACAACAACCTTGAAACTTCTGAATATCGTTTCTTATGTCTTTGTCTATGAGTGTATCAAATTTGATTCAAATCGGACCACTCCTTCTATAACCCGATTTTTTCGATTATCGATTTTCGATATTTATCGGGGTAACCTCGACACAAAACCTCGCAGACGCTTATAGTACAACTGTGTAAATTTCTAAGAAAATCGTTTCAGCTGTTTCGGTGTCTATAATTAACGGACACACACACACACACGCAGACACACACGCACACAGACAAAGTTCCATTTATAAATAAGTTTAGATTTTTAAAAACTCTCTATAAACAATTCATATAATTATCTCTACAAACGATTTACAAGACCCTGCTATAAAAAGTTTATAAAAAATCCTCTATAATCAATTCATAAAATTTTCTTTATGAACAATTTATAAAATCCTTTCTATAAACAATTTATAAAAACCATCCATAAACAATTTATAATATCCCCTCCATAATGAATTTATAAAATCCCTTTAATAAACAGTTAAAAAAACATTATAAACGATTTATAAAATTCTCTCTAAAAAGAATTAATGAAACCCTCATATAAACAATTTATAAAACCCCTCTATAAACTATTTATAAAACACCTGTATAAACAATTTATAAATCACCTCTATAAACAATTTATAAAACACCTCTATATACAATTTATAAAACCCTTCTATAAACAATTTATAAAACCCCTCTATAAACAATTTATAAAACACCTCTATAAACAATTTATAAAACACCTCTATAAACAATTTATAAATCACCTCTATAAACAATTTATAAAACACCTCTATAAACAATTTTAAAACACCTCTATAAACAATTTTAAAACACCTCTATAAACAATTTATAAAACCCCTCTACAAACAATTTATAAAACCCCTCTATAAACTATTTATAAAACACCTCTATAAACAATTTATAAATCGCCTCTATAAACAATTTATAAAAAACCTCTATATACAATTTATAAAACCCTTCTATAAACAATTTATAAAACCCCTCTATAAACAATTGATAAAACACCTCTATAAACAATTTATAAATCACCTCTATAAACAATTTATAAAACCCCTCTATAAACAATTTATAAAACCCCTCTCTAAACAATTTTAAAACACCTCTACAAACAATTTATAAAACCCCTCTACAAACAATTTATAAAACCCCTCTATAAACAATTTATAAAACCCCTCTATAAATAATTTTAAAACACCTCTATAAACAATTTATAAAACCCCTCTATAAACAATTTATAAAACCCCTCTATAAACAATTTATAAAACCCCTCTATAAACAATTTATAAAACCCCTCTATAAACAATTTATAAAATCCTCCCATTAACTAATTTATAAGAACCCGTCTATAAATGATTATTCAAGAAAGTAATTTTCCCCAGTTTAGTAGCTGTTATTGCTTTTTTCAGTATGGACTGAGGTTTCCTTCCTAACACTTTATTTGTAGAAGTGTTGCCGAGTAGTTTTCGCACTGAAGGTTATAATCGGGATATGTCGGTTGCTAATCGACTTAACGTACCCGAAATGTTAGGAACTTGGTAATCTTCCACTGAAAGCTAACTTCTTAGTTGATATTAGTCGGCTAACTGCTGAACTCCAATAGAAGTTTAAAAACCTCCTATGAACTTCATTATTTATTGTATTATTTGTACAAATGTGGCACAAGGCCTAAAACGGGGATGAGGAAGGCTGGTCTTCAACTGTCCTAATTTAACTTAGCTATTCACTTTCGTTGACCCTGACACGCTTACACTAAACCTTTCACCATAATACCACATTTTTACTTACCAATCTTACCACGTCCACCATAATACCTCAGGTTCTCTATTTAGTCCTATTTAACTCCCATATGTACAATTTTCAGTGGAGGGCATGGGCAGAAAATAACAACATTTAAAATTCCCCAATGATTTTATACAATGAAAATAAGATATGTACAAGAAACTAAACAAAATCATATTAGTAATAAAAGCCCCCCACTACTCTAATATTGTGACAGTAAAATCACTTCCCCGGACGAAATATAATGCGTGGCTTTAGAAATATAATAATATCACTTATCCGATCAGCAATCACTCACACAATCACTCACACATTTAAACATCATAACAAAAACGAAAAGCACACTTGAAAAATAACGAAAGACGCTACGCATCAACCGGAGAACTAACATTGTTGAACTCCTGTGAACTTCCCAAGTACTTCCTCCGTTAACTTCCTGTTAACTCTAGGAGGGAGAGTCCATTATCTGCGGAATAGGTGTGTTTCCCTATCACAAGTAGAGTAGAATGCCAGTGACGTGAATATTTTAGCAGAATTTCGCAGATGTTTCATTGTCAGAATAGTTTTTTCCTGGTCATTTTTTGCTTCAAACTTCTTCTTCTGTTACACGGCATCTATAAAAAGTCAACAACTTATTTTCCAATTTCCAAGGTTCCCAGACGATACTGCTAAAAGAAAACTCATAGACAATCTTAACTTCTTAATAAAATAAAGGTGTATAATCATTTTAGATAGTTGCTCTCAAAGCTTTTGCACGCCACCGTAATCGTTTGGAGGTGCACTGAAAAAAAATATTTATAATGAAACTAAAATATGAAAAAAAGCAAAAAGTGTGAATGTATCTGTTTTACTTTGAAGGTAACCAAACCGGACAGATGTAAAGATATTTGGCGAGCCATCAGTGTCAGAAGATCGCGCTAAAATATTTTTCCTGGTGGAAGAAAAAAAAATGTAAGAGAATATATTGTTTTTTTTATTCGGCATTCACTTTTTATTCTTTTTTTACTTGCAGATTTACAATTAACTGGACTTATTTTATAAACACATGGACGTAAAGACAGAGACATACGCACGCAGATAAACACACAATCACACCGATACACGCACACACAGAAATACATAGATACACACACACTTACACATAGAGTGGCTCATAAACACTCACACAGAGGTACATAAACACACAGAGACATGTATACACACACAGACAACACACACAGAGGCACACAAACACACACACAGATATGCACACACACAGAGGAACAAAAAACCACACATACAGATACACACAGAAATACATATACATACACATACACACAGAGAGTGGCACATAAGCACAGGGATAGAGACGCATTAACATACACACAGTGGTACACGCAGATGCACACACACAGATGCACACATACAGATATACACACAAAGATATACACACATATAAACAGAGCAATGCATTAACACACAAAGCTGCACACACGCATATTCACACACATACAGATACACACTCAGACACATAAACACACGCTTATAAACAGATACACACATTCACAGCAATACTTGCACAAGCAGATACGCTCACATAAACACATAGATAGGCGCAAACACACACACACATACATATATATATATATATATATATATATATATATATATATATATATATATGTTTCCCCTTTATCATTTTCATGGGTTTACATTATTTTTTCTTATTTTTTAATGTAATATAGTCAGTGGTAGGTACATCATTATATATGTAGCCTCATTTTAGTCGGCATATCGATATGAATATTTTACCGTCATTTTTTATGGCAAGGGTCGACTTGTATAGCTATGTATTGTGGAATAATAATAATAATAATAATAATAATAATAATAATAATCTGCAAGACAAACCTCTGCATGGCCAATATCCAGTACGTGCCAATAAATCCAATGTTGACAAAGTTAATACTCATCGATGGTTACGTGCATCTGGATTAAAGTCTGAAACTGAAGGATTTATACTTGCAGCACAAGACCAAAGTCTTTTCACGAGAAACTTTCAGGCAAATATTATGCATAATAATATGGATCCAAAATGCAGGTTTTGTGATAAACACCAAGAAACAATAGACCACCTAATCTCAGGCTGTTCTGTGCTTGCCCCAAACGAATATAAAAATCGCCACGATAGAGTTGGGCAATATTTACATTGGACAATGTGCAAACATTATGGAAAAGCTGTAAACAAACACTGGTATGAACATCATCCAGCACCGGTTACAGAAATAGAAGATGTAACCATTCTATGGGATTACACCATCTACACAGACAGAAAAATTGAAGCAAACAGGCCAGACATTATTGTTAAAAACCAGAAGGAGAAAACTTGTCTATTAATTGATATGGCTTGTCCAGCGGATTGTAACATAGCAACCAAGGAATTTGAAAAACTGTCAAAATATAAAGACCTGGAAATTGAAATAGAAAAAATGTGGAAATTGAAAACAAGAGTTGTGCCAGTGATAGTAGGTGCACTTGGAATGATAAAAAATGGAACAAAACAACACATTGAAAGAATCCCTGGAAACCCCAGCTTAAGAGATATACAAAAAATTGTCTTATTAAGTACAGCCCACACACTAAGGAAAACGTTATCTATGTAATGCTGGGGATGATAGGGAGGATAGAAAAACATGAAATGGAGTCATAACAACACGCCACTACCTGCCTTAGGTCTCCCCGCAGACTTGGTTGGTAGTGAGACCAATGCAGAAATCGAAATATGATGAAAAATGAAATAATAATAATAATAATAATAATAATAATAATAATAATAATAAGAAGAAGAAGAATTGATTGGAAGTAGATTATCCCACAGGTTGCCATTATTTTCTGTGGTATACTTGTTCCCAACCAAGGCCATAGAACCCAACCTGTCCTGCCATTCAAGTCAGTTATTGGCTTGAGGTGATATATGCTTGGGCGATCATGTCTGGAAAGATACATGAGTGACAGGGCAGAATATTTTCGCACAGTAGGTTGCCATTATTTTCAGTGGTAGACTGGTTCCCAACCAAGGCGATAGATCTCAATGTGTCCGATACCTAGAAAGTACCCAGAAATATAATGTTTATATCAAAATTTCGGTGGGAATTTGGAAGCAACGGGTTTATACACACAGGCATTTCTTCACTAACCCTAATTTAAGATATCAAACAGTCCTTTCCTGAAAATACTGAGAATTAAAAGAAAAAAAACTTAAATTCACAGATAAAATGAAGGCTGATAGGCAAGGCAAGGACCGCTAATAGCTTAAGAGACATATGTAATGTATGTTTAACAGAAAAAAATTAAAATTTTGAAATTTCAATATGAGAATGTACTTTTAAATAGACGTAGAGAGATCATTAGTATGTGACAGCATAGAAATAAATTTAAATTTCAATAATTAACTTATTCTTCCATTTAGTCACAATATAATTTTGAAAAAGATTTGGCTACCTTTTTCCTCTACCTACCACTACTAACCCAATGGTCAGATCACATACCTCCCACTACCATAGACGATAGTACTACTAAGATTTCGCTAGCTTAACCCTATAAAAGCCAATATTCCCCCAACCTCTTACTTTACTAGACCAAGGCTCCGGCATTAGAATTTTTCTTATTCTTTGTTTAAACGGAGTTAACAATGCATGTCATAAACTGACATGATCAAAATGGCTACTTCGTCTCTAAATCTTATCTGAAATTACAGCTATATATATATATATATATATATAATAACAAGACCGACTCTGTAAGTATCTAAATCCTAAAATTATACGAAAATAAACTTTGAGGACAACAAATAACAGACAGAATCTAACTCCGTTATTGTCCGTCGCTATAAGGCGTTGGACAAGAGGGGGGAAATAAAAGAAAACTGCGGAATACAGACAATACATACAATACCCCGCAGTAAAGAAAAAACCCCAAACAGAACCAACCACAAAGAAAGAAAAAGTGCTCGATACAGAACTAACCAAAGCGGAATAACAAAGAGGGAGCAATGTAGAGCAAAGACACGTAAAAAAATCACAAGATCGCCAAAACCTACCGCGGTTTCACACAACGGCTCGTCAGCCCTGACGAGCCGTTGTGTGAAACCGCGGTAGGTTTTGGCGATCTTGTGATTTTTTTACGTATATATATATATATATATATATATATATATATATATATATATTACGGAAATTAACGAAAATTAACGAAACTTGGTTATAAACAACCGACAACTTGAAATGATTTGTTTGAACATTATTTTTGATCGATACTCATATTTAAGTAGATATTCTGATTTTTTTTAATTTAAGAGTATTATATATTTATATCTACCGACCTGATTATTTACGATAAATCTTTATTACGAAAATGTGTGTCATTCGGCAGGATTCGAACCTGCGACCCTATCCAACTATCTTAGACCTCTCGATCTAATAGGTCGAGAGGTCTAAGATGTTGCCAGATCAAATGGTAGCTTCCCCTATGTTGATAGGGGTCGCATGTTCCAATCCTGCCGAATGACACACATTTTCGTAATACAAATTTATCGTATGTATGAATATATAACACTGTTTAATTAAAAAAACAGAATATCTACTTAAATATGAGTATCGATCAAAAATAATGTTCAAACAAATTATTTCATTTGTATATATATATATATATATATATATATATATATGTCTGTAAATTCAGTAATGAATTAGAACACTCTCAGCTACTGGCGTGTGTACATTGTACATAACATGCTAAAAGTCTACCTTCTTCTACCGAGCGCCTATAACTCAGAGGTAGGATTGCCAACTGACGTCAGTTCGGTCGGGTTTCAATTCTGGCTAGAAGCAATCGGATGTCTAGCCGTACCGATCAGCTGTAAACAGATCTGTCTGCGGATGACTATATATATATATATTTATTATTTACTCCATTCATCTTGGCGGATTTCAATCATTATATTCAAATTATATACATATGTATATTTTTTTCCACTTGAAAAGTGTATTACGTGACGTGTGGAAATTTAAATTAAATTATGGAAAAGTTCCAGACATAACGTAGAGTATAGTAAAAACAGCCAAGCCTTACAACGGTGGCAAAATATGTAGACTGTGCCAGGAAGAAAAGTTAGAGATTATGCTATTCCCAAACAAAAACGAACTGTTGAATGAAAGAACGGAAACTATGATTAAGTTTAACCATATTAAAAAATACCTCTTAGGTTCATACAACCATGGATGAAAACGTTATAATTTCTTGTAATTTTAAAAATTGCGCGTTCAAAAATTCCCTACCATGCGAGCGTTAAAACAAAAACACCGTTACGTGAGCGTTCTTAAAAAAATCGGTAAACGGTTAATTCAGTTCTTGAAAATCGCCTGAAGACACCACTCATGGTAGAAACCTAGGTCACGTAATAACTCGTTTACAAATAGAAAATATTCAAAAATTCTACAGTATAATTGAATTGAACACGTTTTAATATAAATGTTCACTCGTCTAATTTTATTATGACAAAAAACTAAGTAATTAAACAATCAATATATACTCGCATACATTATTTCGCTACAATTTTGAATGGAAATGTACTTCGTTTTGTCGAAACGTTCGTACACATACTAACGTTACCGACATATAAACACTCTTAATTTGTCTGTAGTTTAAATATGCTTGACACATGCATTATTTTCGCATACATATATTTACATCTAAAATAAATTATTGCTTTATTATACGTAGCACACACACATAGAGAGGCATAATCTTTTTCTGCATTTAAAAATGGTCATCACTTGTTTTATTACACGTGACACGTATCTGACTAATGAAATCAAATCTCAATCAATATATTTTTGGAATTTTTAAAAATTTAAAAATTAAATTATTCGTCATTAAAATGTCTCTTTAAAAGCTTAATAAAGTCAAATAATTTAGATTAAAGACACATTTTCCTACCTTTTCTTTACTTATCATAGTCATATATGTATATATTCTGGAGTTACTGTCTTAGCAAGCTACACATAATTTAGGGTAAAATGATGTCTTCCTACTGACAGAACCTGGGAATTAGAATTGAGTCCGATTTATTGAATATATAACATTTATTTTTTTTTAAATACGAAATTTCCGGTGCACAGTCAATTAATTATATAATCTTGTTCTAAAATGACTGTAATATCTTTATGTTATTTAAAAAATCAATAACAAGTTAAAATAAGAACAATTTCCTATTTATTTAACTGCAAAAATAATTGTTAGCTTACCCTATTTTATATCGATCTGTGTTTAATCACCTCGTTATATGCCAATGACCATCGAATTTGATCAGCAAAAAGATAATTTGAATGCACAATTTTAATCAACCACAAATACAATCGTTTCAACCGGAAGAGAGATAATTGCATGCGCATGCGCAGTGAAAGATCTGCGCCCATAGAATGGACTGGGACAATTTATTGACTGATTTAAATGAAATGTGCAACCAGGAATATTAGGTCTACCTCGTCATTCTCTACATCGGAGAAACGATTGTCTTTCGAGCACAACCATACTCACGACTCCCAATGTTCATTATTCTTGGTAACCATAGTTATATTTTCATGAATGACGCTACACGATCACTTATACCTCCATATTGATTACAGAGAAGAGTTAAGCAAAGTAATAATTAATTATGAAAATAAGGAAAGAGCCTGATAACAAATATGATTTTATATATATATATAAATATATATATATATATATATATATATATATATATATATATATAGTAATTAATTAAAATAAATTTTCAAAATTCAAAAATGTTGAAGAACATTTTTCATTTAACAATTTGGAATTTTGAAAATTTATTTTAATTTATATTGGCTTTGTAATTTTAATTACTTTGAGCTCTCCTCCTGTATCATTTTTTTAATATTCAAATTTTTAATATTAATTAAGATCAGGTTCTTGGGATTTACTTTCCTACTTTTCCGTTTTGGATTAAAGTAATTTAATAAAATATATATATATATATATATAATGAACAAATGTTGTATATTTTTATAAACCCATTGGAAATGAATTTACCTTACCAAACTTTATATATATATATATATATATATATATATATATATATATATATATATATATATATAATAAATTAATAAATTTTTAATCTTAGATGCTTCACAAGAACAAACTTCTTCAGAATTTTTAAAGACGTCATTAAAAATATTTTGAAGAAGCTTGTTAAATTGAAACATGTTAGACTAAATATTTTTTCTTATCTTTTCTTTATTTATATGATAGATCTTATCAAATTTCTGTCCAAATATTCAGCTCATATATATATATATATATATATATATATATATATATATATAAAAGTTTTAAACGTTGAGCCTTCATTTACATTTAAAGATGTATTCAGCAATTTCTAATACAACTGTTTACTGATCTAATTTAAATCTAACTTAACTCTGACGTATAAATGTTTAATATATATATATATATATATATATATATATATATATATGTTTGTTGGGAAGTAATAGTTCATTTAAGCATCTTCCAATATACAGACGACTAGCAAGATTTTTTTCCTTTTCAGGAGTACGGGTGAACAAATATTTATTTTCCATAAACGTTGTTGTCCTAATACTTGTGGTCACTTCTCTAGCCATTTCAAAGGGTCCTTTGCTTCTGGTGTTGTTATTTGTCTTAATGTTTACATTGTAATTTATTTTTCTTGTTTTGAATAGAAGTGATTGTTCCGAGCGTGACAAAATGCTCCCGAGAAGAATCCGCATGAACGTCATTCTATTTTCAAGATAACTCTTAATACACTGTTTCCACTGCTAAATTACGTGAGGGTGGTGGAGATCCATGATCGCCTACGTCCTGAAGGGACAGGGCACATAGAAGAAGAAGAAGATAGCTGGAGAGAAATGTTTCGTATAATGGGCTTCACTAATAGGGAGATGTTTTTGATAATGTGATTTATATATAATTCTAATATTTTCGGCCAAAATGTTTCTTAAGGCTCTTTATAAATTAGGTTTCTTTTAATGATAAACTGTTAGATAATGAAAAATGTAATATATATATATATATATATATATATATATATATATATATGAGAAAAATAAGGCAGACACGTTATTTCATGGTGAATCGGTAGCATAGGCCTATTTCAGGCGAACCATCATTACCATTGGCTGATGATGGTTCGCCAGAAATAGGCAGAAACAATGTGTGTTTTGGGTTGGAATCATCTGTCTTGTATATTCTTAAAAGTAAGCCATTTTTTTTTTTTGCTTAATTTTAAAGTTTTCATTAAATGATTGGTTTTATTTTTATTAAATTTTTAATTAAATAATTGGTTTTTATTTTTAAGCTGAAATTTCTTTGACTGGATTCTTTGTCTGTATTTTATCTTATTTTTCGCTAGACTCCAATCACATACTTTCTTTCTCTTTTCCTTTTTTTCTGTTTATGGCGGCTGTATTTTAGTTACCTTGGTCTATAGGTCACACTGGCTATTTTATTGACCCTCCCACGTTCACATTGCTACGACTTTTTGGCCAAAAAGTTAATTTTTTTTTCAACTCACTGGATATGCATATATGTTTAGAGTTCTCTTAGAGAGTTATCCTACCACTGTATGTACAGTATACTCCTTTGGATTCTTCTATACCCACACTGCTTGCTGATATATATATATATATATATATATATATATATATATATATATATATATATAAGTAATGGTTACTAATGGAAGTACATTCCACAGGTAGATATTTACTTGTAAAAAGTGTTAAGTAGAAAAGTAGAGCATAAATATATGGTAATAATAATAATAATAATAATAATAATAATAATAATAATAATAATAATAATAATGTGGAAGGGGTCTGATTCAGCTGGAATTGTCATACAAGACAACAACTATTGGCTTACTAACATACATAGAAACAACAAAGGATTGGATGATACAATTAGTAAGGCAACATGAAAGAAAGAAAATATATTCAATAATAAAAGAAGGCAGTAAATACAAACAAGATTTACAGTTAGTAGATTCTGTAGAAAAGCAAAACAGAAGCCAAGAACCAACTATTGCGGCAAAAAATATGAAAATGAAAGCCAAAGATAAAGCTCTTGAAAAGATGAAACAGCGCTGGCAAGACAAACCTCTGCATGGCCAATATCCAGTACGTGCCAATAAATCCAATGTTGACAAAGTTAATACTCATCGATGGTTACGTGCATCTGGATTAAAGTCTGAAACTGAAGGATTTATACTTGCAGCACAAGACCAAAGTCTTTTCACGAGAAACTTTCAGGCAAATATTATGCATAATAATATGGATCCAAAATGCAGGTTTTGTGATAAACACCAAGAAACAATAGACCACCTAATCTCAGGCTGTTCTGTGCTTGCCCCAAACGAATATAAAAATCGCCACGATAGAGTTGGGCAATATTTACATTGGACAATGTGCAAACATTATGGAAAAGCTGTAAACAAACACTGGTATGAACATCATCCAGCACCGGTTACAGAAATAGAAGATGTAACCATTCTATGGGATTACACCATCTACACAGACAGAAAAATTGAAGCAAACAGGCCAGACATTATTGTTAAAAACCAGAAGGAGAAAACTTGTCTATTAATTGATATGGCTTGTCCAGCGGATTGTAACATAGCAATCAAGGAATTTGAAAAACTGTCAAAATATAAAAACCTGGAAATTGAAATAGGAAACATGTGGAAATTGAAAACAAGAGTTGTGCCAGTGATAGTAGGTGCACTTGGAATGATAAAAAATGGAACAAAACAACACATTGAAAGAATCCCTGGAAACCCCAGCTTAAGAGACATACAAAAAATTGTCTTATTAAGTACAGCCCACACACTAAGGAAAACTTTATCTATGTAATGCTGAGGATGATAGGGAAGATAGAAAAACATGAAATGGAGCCATAACAACACGCCACTACCTGCCTTAGGTCTCCCCGCAGACTTGGTTGGTAGTGAGACCAAAGCAGAAATCGAAATATGATGAAAAATGACATAATAATAATAATAATACCATGCAGCAACTCAATTCCTATTAAGTGTCAGTGCTAAAACATCACCATCAGTCTGGAAAATAACGACATTTTATTGTCTGATGATGGTGCTTTAACATTGAAACTTTACAGCTATTGAGTTGCAGTATGCTATGATGATGATGATAATAATAATAATAATGATTATTACTTTATTCTATATATGAAGAGAAATAAAGAAATACGTATCAATAGAGAAAGAAATGACTGAGATAGATAGATAGATAGATAGATAGATAGATAGATAGATAGATAGATAGATAGATAGATGAACAGAGAGAAGGAGATAGATAGATAGATAGATAGATATGAACAGACTGAGATAGATAGATAGATAGATAGATAGATAGAAACAGATATACTGATATATATATATATATATATATATATAGAGAGAGAGAGAGAGAGAGATAGAAAGATAAAAATAAAAAGATCGATAGGTAATGAAAAAACTGTTGTGGGATCTCCCCTTTGTATATGATAAAGGACTCGACTGAGTGTACATATACTCCTGCCACAGAGAGAACAGCAATTGTGAGTTGAGAGGAATCGTAGAGATCTGTTAGAGTCATCGTCATATTTAAGATTGTGACCGCCAATAAGGAACCAATGCCTGACTTGGCAGCACGACTTCAGCCACTTTCTCACCGACATTGATGTGGTTTCCCTCTGTTCTATAAATATTTTCATGGCTTCTGCTCCGACGATCTCTAAGTCACTAGTGCCCCCTCCACAAGAATGTATTCGCGCAACCAGACTGGCAATAAGGTCCCACCCATTTACAGTTACTTAAACCAAATGTAGTCGTAAGTTCTACTCCATCTTTTCTTCTTTTCTCGCACTTCCCGACTGTGGAACTCCCTTCCATATACTTGCTTTACTGACGGCAACAACCTCCACTTGACTCCAGTTCTTTCTCTATCCTTTTGTATCTTTTCCTTTCTCTCTACCTTCGCAACTGTCTTCACTCCTTTGTTCATATCCTTCTCTTGCCCTTTCTCTGACACCCACTATAACTGGTTCATCTTTGTCTTCATGTGTATCTTGTTCTTTTCCTTTCTCTCTACCTTCGCAAATATCTTCACACCTGTGTTCACATCCTTCTCTTGCCCTTTCTCTGACACCCCCTGTAGCTGGTTCGTCTTTCTCTTTACTATCCCGCTATCAAAACTTTTACTCTTATGTAGACCCCTGCGTATCAGTGGCAGTACCGCCTTGCTTGGGGTGAAATGATTAAAAATAAATAACCTGATGTAATATATTACTCGTCCTAAGTATGAAGATTAACTACACCCGTCAGCAAACGCCCCATATGGGGAGGTTGGAGGTATTGAAGAACGTAGAGCCACCTCTTAATTGCTGTTGTCCCTACGTCCATCTTGCCGGAGTTAGTAGCACCTGTTAGGTTCCCAGCTGTGGGCAAATATTAAACCACCAAACAAAAACAAAATGGTGAAAATACATATTTCTGGTAATAAAAGTGGTGCTGACGCGTTTTGGTAGATCTGTTAGATCTGCAGCTAAGGGCCAATAACGAACCCCTAAACAAAAACATAACCCTATCAATGAGATGATTTTGCATTGTTTCACATCACTTCACGTAATTCTTTGGTGTGCGACTTATGACCCACCATGTATTTAGATTTCGGCATTAAAAAGTGGTGTTGATATGCCGTTATAGAAAATCAACAAAGAAAATATTTCGTCAAGATTTTACGTCATTAAATTAATAGGAATGTTTTAATTCACTCATGTAAATTCTTAAAGCAAACGAAGTATTTGCAAACATCTCATCAATACGCAAACCGTACAAAAGTTTTCTGTATTAAATTCTTTTTTCATAATTTGACATTTACTTTTTCTCTGTTGTTCAGTCTTTTCATTGGAAATCCAGATTTATTTTAAGCTGGCGTCGCAAGCAAATATTATTGTAGCCCCTTGAATTGTTACGTTACGTTACGTTCGTTTGTTTCAATTCCACTATTTTTAATTTTGTCATTTGCTTTTATCGTCAAACATGGCGTCTACAATCGGTCTAACCTTACTCGCATTGTCTGGACACAAAATTAAACAGGAATTCATATCATCTCATTTGATCTGTGTAGACCCGTTCTTTCCTGCTATTTTTCATTTCGAAAGCCGGATATACATATCAGAATGTCTCACACATACACACACACAAAAAAAAAAACGAAAGAAAGAAAATGAACGAAGATATTTTGCTGATTCATAAAAAGTTATAATTATTTTCTCCCACGTTGTTTGACGGACGTTAAACTTATCTCTTTCGTCAGGTTTATATATATAAATTTTTGATCTCGGTCTTATTCTCCCTGATCAATGTCCTTTAGTTTTGTTCGTTGCTTTCCATTCATGTATTGTTTA
>JBBBDQ010002268.1:1495000-1595000 GCA_037127315.1 Ascarosepion bandense | reverse complement strand
CATTCAACTTTTATCTTCCAAATTTAAATGCAATGTCAATCTTTATCTTCTGTCTTCTTAATTCCCCTCCTTTTATTGTTCTCTCTGCTTAATTTATTTTCTTCTTCTCATATTATTATAAGTCCTTTGCTAGCAGTTTCTTCTCTCGCTTGTGGAACTCTCTTCCAGCTTCTTGCTTTCCACTCAAATTTGATATTCAAAGATTTAAATGCAATGTCAGTCGTTCTCTTCTGTCTTCTTAATTCCTGTTCTTTTATTGTTCTCTCTCCTTAATTATGTTTTCTTCTTCTCATATTATTATAAGTCCTTTGCTAGCAGTTTCTTCTCGCGTTTGTGAAACTCTCTTCAGGCTTCTTCCACCCAATTTTCATCTTCAAAAATTTAAATGCAATGTCAGTCGTTATATTCTGTCTTCTTAATTCCTCTTCTTTTATTGTTCTCTCTCCTTAATTATGATTTCTTCTTCTCATATTATTATAAATCCAATGCTAACAGTTTCTTCTCTCGCTTGTGGAACTCCCTTCCGGCTCTTTACTTTCCGCTCAATTTTCATCTTCAAAAATTTAAATGCAATGTCAATCGTTAACTTCTTAATAGGCGATCCCTGCTATGTGCAAAAAGTTAACCCCCAAACTGGGGTCAAAACACAATGAAAGTATAAAAATAGTCTTTTATAGAAAAATATACATTTTTTGAAGGGGAAAAGACATTGCCAAAACACATTTTTGAAGGAACAAATCGTTGCCATAACACATTTTTAAAGAAAAAAATATTACCAGCAATACATTTTTGAATACGAAACTAGAAAACATCTTCAATTTTCGAAAATAAAAATTAAAAACATTTTTCATCAAAATCTGTCTAAATCAACCTTCTCACTATAACCGAGCATTAAAAAAATATCTGAAAATCCCAATTTTTTTGCATTAAATGACCCACATAGGTTGATTTGCTTTTAAACAAAATTCAAAATCAAATAAAAAAAAGAACGGTATGCTAATATATGTTTATATAGACTTATGTTCTTGTTTTGGTGTGGAGAAGCCACCCCCCACCCAGATTTAGTAAAATTATTTTTACACACCTTGTTTAATATATAAGTTCAAGATTTCAACAGTTTATAAAGACAGACTAGCCACAGATGTACACGAATTACAAATAGGAGCACATCAATATTTTCCGTAAATTATTTTAAATATAATAACGCAAACAGTATTTGCGGACAAATGTTTATATGAACTTTTGACCTGGTTTTGATGTAGGGAACCCAACCACAAAAGTTTGATTTCAATGTTTATGAAGACAAACTAATCACGACTGACATATGTCAGTCAGTCAAGCGCCATACGTGATACACGCTTAGGCGATCAAGTCTCGTCTGGTCGGGTGCTCGTGCTATCCACCTAGGGGTCCTTGACAAAATCCAACGGAGAATCTGTAATGTGATCGATCCCGACTTGGTACTCAGATACAGTCACCTTCTCCTCGACGCAATGTGTCTTCCCTGTGTTTTCTACAAATACTTTCATGGCTTCTGCTCCGATGAACTTAGCTCACTGGTGCCCCCTATGTATGAGTTTACTCGAGTCACAAGATTAGCAATTAGGTCCCGCTTTTTCACTTTGAAACTAATCAAATGTAAACTCAAATTCTACTCCAGCATCTTCTTTTCTCACACTTTCCGCCTGTGGAATTTCCTTCCGTTTACTTGCTTCTCCGATAGCTACAATCTCCAAGAATTTAAATGTAAAGCCATTTGTCATCTATCTCAGTAACCTGCATCCTCTCTCTCTCATGCCCCTTTCTCCGTCCACTTCACTCTTATCAGTACATTCATCCTTCGTTTACCCACTTCCTGACACCCCCTATAACCTGTCACTCTTTCTCATAACTTTCCTTCTGTGTAAAATCCTACGCACCAGTGGCAGTCAATTGCCTTACTTTGGGTGATATGATTATATATATGACTAACTTGCAGTGGGTTGCCATTACGTTCTGCGGTAAACTTGTTGCCAGCCAAAGCTATAGAACCCCATCTGTTCTGTAATCCATAACTGGATGGAAGAGACGGATTAATACTTTTCTCAGTGAAATGCAAGTAATTAAAATGGAATTCCTCGATATCCATTGCACCATGGTGCATATCCAAACAATAATATTCTCGTGACAACCACCGGATGGCAAAACCCGGGATTGAACCAGTGACCTTCAGTTTAAAGCTCTCCTAACTGAGCTGTTTCTATTTTGTTACAAGCTGCCACATCTAAGTTATTCAAAATAGCAACATAGCAACATCTACCGAAAACTTATTTTCAACATAATTCAAAAATGAAGTTTTTTTTAATCATTTCACCCCAAGCAAGACGGTACCACCACTGATGTGCAGGGGGCTACATAGGAGAGTTATTAGGCAGGAGGAGAGTGAAGAGAAAGTCGAATTAGTAACAGTGGGTGAAATGACAAGAAAAGGATGTGAACACAGGCGTGAAGACAGTTGCAAATGTAGAGAGAATGGAAAGAGCAAGACACACACGGTGATGTAGAAAGGGCTGGAGATAAGTGGTTAAAAGATGGGAATTGACATTGCATTTAAATTCCTGGAGGTTGTAGCCGTCAGGAAAGCAAGTATATGGAAGGGATTTCCACAGGCGGGAAGCGCGAGAAAAGAAGCTGGTGGAATAGAATTGTCGCTTGCATTTGGTTGATCTAACTTTAAAAGGGTGGGACCTTGTTGCCAGTCTGGTTGCCCGAGTAAATTCTTGTGGGGGGGGGGGGGCAAGATAAAGTTCGCCAGAGCAGAAGCCATGAAAATATTTTGAGAAGAGACAAAGTCCAGTCCCATCCCGCCGATGAGAAAGTGGCTGGAGTCGAGCTGCCAGGTCGGGACCTATCACATTATAGGTTCTCCTTTGGAGCCTGTCGAGAACACTGAGACGAACAGCAGGAGCGCCTGACCAGATATAACAACAGTATTCTATGCACAGTCGGATGGTTGATTTGGGAATTTATGTTTATATGCATTTTGTCCTTGTTTTGATATAAGGAAAGGCACCAAACTTTGTAAAAATATTTTGATACAACACACACACACACACATATATATATATAGATATATATAATAACTATAATAATTATAACAATATTAATAGCAACAAAAATAATTCTGCTAATATTACTAATAGTTATACTATATTTAAAATTGTCTTGAACAACCCATCGATGACGAACTCGGAGGGAAAAGAAGAGGAACTAAAAAAAGAAACAAACGAAGTACATGAACAAAAAGTCAAATACTCGTAGGAAAGAAAAAACCCAAGACGAAAACCCTAACACTAAAGCGCTCAATACGAAAGTAGATCAATAAAGACAGAAAATCTATGCAAGAGCCAACAAACCTACCTAGATGTCACGCTTCGACTTGTCAGGGTAAAATGTCTGACAACAAAGATTTAAAGCAGAAAATATATTTGCTGCTTTAAAACTTTGTTGTCAGCCAATTTACCCTGACGAGCCGAAGGGTGAAACAGCAGTACAGACCGTGGTTGCTCGGGTGTAATGAAAGATTTTTTTTCAATTGGAGTACATGGACTAAACTATCGCCCGGTTCACACTCCACCCACGTCTATTGAACATGTGAAGAGGCTCATCCCTTGTTCCCTGTTTAGGATGTGGTTTCCGGCTTTCTCTTTTCCAATCTTTTCACTCTTAAGTAGCCTCCTGCACATCAATGGCGTTACCGCCTTTCTCAGGGTGATATGATTAAAAAAAAATCCATGGTCCTGGAGCTCAGACTCTTTGGACGTTGGCATGAAAGACTAAAAAACAACAGTTGTTTCCAGTTTTAAGTGAAACCGTAGACTGAAAGAAAAATGAATGGATGTAAGTCAAATTTTGATTTCCTGATATCGATATTAAATAAGTTTTTTCGTCAGTAAACTGAATTTTGAAAACTAAATAAGTCATCTGAGTAAATGGTATCATGGCTGAGACTAAGAACTACCACTATACCTACTTAGAGCCAAATCCGAAGCAAAAACTAAAATAAAAAGGCTGAAAAAATACAGACATACAGGCAGATAAACAGACACACACACAAAAATCTTCTTGCCTTTTTTACATATATATAGATATTATCGATTTTCTGCACTATTGTAAGAACTGCAACCTTAAAACTTCTGAATATCGTTTTTTATGTCTTTGTCTATGAGTGTATCAAGTTTGATTAAAATCGGACCACTCCTGCTATAACCCGATTTTTTCGATTATCGATTTTCGATATTTATCGGGGGTCTTCTTCTTCTTCTTCTATGTGCCCTGTCCCTTCAGGACGTAGGCGATCATGGATCTCCACGTCTCCCTATCCCTTGTGGCTCTTAGTATGTTTGCTCCTGTTGCTCCTGGCAACCCCCGTTCCGTCATCCACCTGATCAGACTCTGCAGATATGTTATCCGCTGCCTTCCTCTGTCTCACCTTCCTTCTATCTGACCAGTCAGTATCAGGTTCTCCAGGCTCTCCTTCCTCATTGCATGTCCCAGGAACTTCAGTTGTCTCTTCCTGATGCTCAGCATCAATTTCCTTTTTGTTGCCATTCTTTCTAACACTTCGTCGTTGCTTGTATGCTCAGTCCACGATATCCGTAGTATCCTTCTGTAGAACCACATTTCGGCCGCTTCCAGTTTTTTCCTCATTTTCGATGATATTGTCCAGCATTCACAGCCGTACTGAAGAACTGACATCACATAGCAGTCTAGCACTCTTTTCTTCGTTTCTATTGAGATCTTCCTGTGTGTTAGTACCTCGAAACAAAACCCAACTAAGAACACTCGCAGACGCTCATAGTACGACTGTGTAAATTTTCAAGAAAAATCGGTTCAGCCGTTTCGGAGTCTATAGGTAACGGACACACACACACACACACACACACACACACACACACACACACACACACACAGAGAGAGAAACGCACACAGACAATGTTCCATTTATAAATAAGTTTAGATGAGTGTGTGCTTGTTTGTTTTTTAATAAAAAACGAACGCTTTTATTGATTGATAAATATAAATTCTCTCACTCACACTAACTGTATTTTTTTTTATTGGTATTTGATTCTTCTCCCGATATGGACTACCTAATTACTATTAATTCACTTTTCAAATTACTCACCTGTTTTGTTAACGCGTTCTTAGATCTGAAACACCTTACATTGCAGCTTGTTCGTTCCGTTAAGATTCTGCGATACAATAGGAATTTCTCATTAAGAACAATTTAATTTTATTCGATTGGCAGATGCCTGTACACCTGCCCCGTTGTTTCATACATTTAATTTCAATACATACGCACTAAATAAAAATCTGAAAATGATGAATAACTGGTTATTATGACGTAATATCTCAGGAGAGAATTGTATTAACTGGCCATCGATTGATCTATTGTATCAGTAACCGGCAAAATCCGAAAGTCGTCGAATGACTTGATAATCTATTGAATGGTTTAAACTTGAAGACGAAATATAAAATAAAACCATATGCACGTACTGCCGCGGTTTTTGCTGAATACTTATTTTTATAAGGAATAAATGAAAGTAAGACACTAAACCGAAGAAGGTATCTCTTTTATTACAGGCTTTTATTCTTGGTTTATTATTTTGCGCATGCGCTCTGTGAGTCACTACCTCATCCGCAAAATGGCCGACTAAAACACTAGTTCAGTAGATAATTTACTTTATTTTGTTTTCTATGACAGTTTCTTTTCTATTTTTTCTTTAAAAGATGTCCATGAGTATATCCACATCAAAATTTAAAAAGATTCTCTTAATTGTCAATTGTAACGACCCATATGTTGTTTGTACTCAATTTTATGACAGTTTCTTTTCTATTTTTTCTTTAAAAGATGTCCATGAGTATATCCACATCAAAATTTAAAAAGATTCTCTTAATTGTCAATTGTAACGACCCATATGTTGTTTGTACTCAATTTTATGACAGTTTCTTTTCTATTTTTTCTTTAAAAGATGTCCATGAGTATATCCACATCAAAATTTAAAAAGATTCTCTTAATTGTCAATTGTAACGACCCATATGTTGTTTGTACTCAATTTTATGACAGTTTCTTTTCTATTTTTTCTTTAAAAGATGTCCATGAGTATATCCACATCAAAATTTAAAAAGATTCTCTTAATTGTCAATTGTAACGACCCATATGTTGTTTGTACTCAATTTTATGACAGTTTCTTTTCTATTTTTTCTTTAAAAGATGTCCATGAGTATATCCACATCAAAATTTAAAAAGATTCTCTTAATTGTCAGTTGTAACGACCCATATGTTGTTTGTACTCAATTTATAATACGCACTTCAAATTGGGTATCCAAACACTGAGAAAGAATTTGCGTGCTATACGCAATAACCTTTTAAAGTTAGCTGCAGCTAATTCAAACCAACTTTTGTATAAGACAGTTTTCTGGTGCGTGACGCAGATAAATCTTCCTAAAATTAATGGATAATAAGAAAACGGCCTTTTCACAACGAATTAATGTGTGATAAATTCAGCTTTTTCACAATGAAACATAAATCTTTTCCAAATTAATGGATAATAAAATAAAATACCCTTTCTACAGTGTGAAGCAGATAAACCCAGAAAAAAATTAATGGATAAGTTTTTAAAACAGCCTTTCCATAAAACCAATTAATATATTTCAATGAAATTTTATAAAGATTTAAGCAAATATAAATAAGGTCCAAAAATCACTCGAGGCGTAAATCAACAGCGGCCACCATTTTTTCCAAATTTGACTGGAAGTTGCAGCAGACTTTGGCAACGTCATCATTGTCCAATTTGTAAATGGCTCCGTAATGTTGTAAAGCCTGCTGTTTACTTTCCTCTCCAAGACGTCCACACATAAATGTAGCCAAAATTATTGTAGTCTTGCGATAGACGGGGTGGTGGATCCCGACTAATGGTCCGAGGAACAGGTGACATCTCTTAGCACGTAAGATTAACTATACAAATTGTCCTTGAAAATAAGCCCGATTGTTCGCGTACTATTTACCATTTCCTTAGTGATTTTTCTCATGCTTTTGCTGGGGTTCTCATTGACAACCTCGGCAATATCGGTGACGAACTCGGGCGTCCTGGTGACGACAAAGCGCTTCCTATATGTCATGCGTTTTGGCCTGAAAATGTCTTTGTTGACTAAGGCCCCATAGCCATATTGCAGACCATGGTTTTAGGGATATTCAAACAAATCAAACGTTCAACAGCTACTGTGGTGTAGTACATTATAGTGGCGCACTTGATCATGTGACGTCACGGTGCTGTTGCCACGTAAAATGACGCAAATTTCTGTACCTCTCTCTCTCTTTCTCTCTCTTTATCCCCCACTCTCTCTCTGTTTTCTCTCTCTCTCTCTCTCTCTCTATATATATATATATATATATATTTCTTTATGTAACATACAACGTGTGTTAGCACGTGTGATACCCTGTCTTCATCAGCCGCCGACCTGTGGTGATGTTACGGTGGCTATGGCGGGACCGCTACCCCTGGTGCCACCAGCAGGATAACGTTTATTACCATCATTATAAACTACCTGATAAGACATAGTTCTTTCAATGTCGAAACAAAATGTACAGTTTTGTAGTAGATTGTAGTTTGTACATGTTCTAAAGTATAATTTATAATATTTATAAAATAATCTTTGCTCTATTTTTATATTGAGCACTCTTTTAAATGAATGCTTTGAACGTTGCAAATATATTCTTCGTGCTACATTCTTATATTTTTTAAAATAATTTTATTTTAAATCCTATATCTTTTTATTCTCTTTAAAAATAATTATGCCTTTTTAAGTAAATGCCTTTTTCTAATACTTCAACGTTTTTGGGAAGTTAGGTTTTTGAATATGTCCAGCGTCTGTAATATTGTAAAAAAAAATTTTTTCTTTCTTTTCTTTTCTTTTCTTTTCTTTTTCCCTCCCTTCCTTCCTTTATCTCTCTTATCTCCCATCTTTTTTCCGTGTTGCTTAACCTTACGTCGATTTAACACGGCTGTCTGTTAATTTTTAGTTACAATTCTCTTTCCTTCTTTTGCGAACCCAGACGATGTCAATTTTTCTTTTCTTGTTTATTTGATTTTATTTTGTTTTATCTTTTTCTTTTTCTTTTCCTTTATTTTTCCTTTTTATTTTATTTTCTTTTTTTAATTTCTTTGCAAATCTATTTAAAAAGGAAAAGTAGACTAATTTTTCTCCAGTTTCTGAAAGGATTTTTCTGTTGCTGAGGTGATGTGTTATCCCCCGTGGGGATCTTCATATCGAAATGGCCATTCAACATCATTGAATTAATCCTTTTTTAATATATATTTGCTCTGCTCTGTAATATTTTATTACATGGAGCTCTCTTCCTGTATCATTTTTTAATATTAAAATAAAATTTTTAATATTAATTAGGATCGGTTTTTGGAATTTACCTTCCTTCTTTTTTCCCTTGGATTGAAGTATCTGAATTAAAAAAAAAAATATATATATATATATATATATATATATATATATATATATAATAAAAGAACACTTGCGGTTCTTTTTTTATATCTATACATTTCGTGCAAAGAATCAGTCACTTTAAAAGAGCAGGTCCATGCAGTCTTCGAGGCTATGTTTTTTTATGTTGAGTACTGGTTTATTTTCTTATTTATAAAGAGCCTGGTGTGATTTTATATTTTCTGGGAATGATCCCACTTCAGATCGGTTGATTTTTATTTTCTTGTGCAGGTGTCTTGATTCTTTCTAATGCTTTATTTATTAATTTAATGTAAGCGTAAGTTGGTGTCCGCTTAATTGTTTGTATTGAATAAGTGTCCACTTAATTACTTAATTAGTATGTTCTTGTCATTTAGGTTGACCTCTTTTATTGGTGTGGCTTTTTTTATTTGTGTGACCGCGTAAGATTTTTTTATTTTTCAATTTATGGTTGGGTGCTTGTGTTTTTGTGTATATTTGTGTTTTTTTTTCTTTATGTGCTTGTTTATATCTTTGTATTGTGGTTTGTACATTATTTTTGCATTTTAATTAACTGTTTGCGTATATATGTTTTTATTTGCTTTGTTTTTGTTTTTATTTGTGTAGCAAAGCAAATATTTGTTTACATGTTTACTTTTCATTTATTTTATTTAATATTTTATTTTAGTTTTTAAAGCTGATTATTGTTAGCGTCTCTTCTAGGCATAATTTATATTTTTTTTACTATTGGCGTGATTTGTTGCTGTTCTTTTTATTATTTTCAATTTAATTTTGGTAATAATGTTATTTTCTTTTTGGTTCCATATATATATATATATATATATATATATATATATATATATATATAGCATAGTGATGATCCACGTATACTGTCTTAATATGTATAGGAAAGAATATTAAACCGTTCTGAGTTTTAAAATGTGTGTTTTTTTTATACAGTATTTGTTTATTTCTACTATTATATTTTATTTTAAAATTTGAATTAGTAACGTTACTAATTCAAATTTTAAAATCATTTGTTTCTAATGAAGGACCGAGGGGCGGTCTGAAATATAAAATATAATAGTAGAAATAAACAAATACTGTCAAAAAAACAGGTTTATAAGCTCAAAACGTTTTAATATTCTTTCCTATATATATATATATATATATATATATATATATATGCTTAAATAAAGATGATGAAAGGAAACCTATATTTTTCTCGCCTACATATTTCGTCCTGTGAGGGATCTATCAATGAAAAGATATTGAATGAATATTATTATAATCAATTAGTTAAATGCCATACGTGATACCCGCATTGGGTGATTATATCTCGAAGGAGACATGACTGACTGGTCAGAAGATTCTCCCGCAGAAAGTCGACATTGCTTTCTGCGGTAGACTGTTTACCAGTCAAGACTATAGAACCCAATCTGTCCTATTATTTAACCCATAACTGGAGGGAAGAGATGGATTAATACCTTTCCCAAGAGTATTTGTACGTAAGCCAATGCAAGGAATTCAACTGGAATTCGAACTCGGATCCCCGATTTGTCGTTCCAAGTCAATATCCACTGCACCACAACGCACATATTATTATAATAACATATCTATAAGAAATAAATATAGTTTGTAGCGTGAAAACAATGCTCATATATAACTCAAAAAATCATCAGAAATTATTAAACATGTAAAAAGGTCATAGTTCATATTTGTGTTTTTTTTCATGTGCAGTATAATGGTATGTTATAAGATGTCAAAATGATGGAAATTAACCATTTTCTTTTGATTTTTTTATATTTTTGTGGTGTATGATGGCTTGGGAAAGTTTTGCTTTTATTAGGAAGGGTGATATTAGGAAAAGCCGGTGTGTAGATTGCTATTTTAATGATATTTGATGGCGGTACTCTCTAGAACTTTCTTTCTGAGTAAATTATTTTCTCTTTAACGTGTATGCCATTTTCTAGGTATAAATTCCAACTCAGATTATAACTGATAAATATCCACACATCCGTATATATATATATATATATATATATATATATGTATATATATTAATAATAATAATAATAATAAAACCGACTCTGTACGTATTCTAATCTTAAAATGTTACACAAGAAACTTTTAAAGACTATGAATAAACAGCAGAATCTAACTCCGTTACCGTCCTCGGCTATAGAGCTTTGGACAAAGAGGGGAAAAAAAAGAAAACTGCGTAGGACCGACAATACATACGGTTCTTCACAGTAAAGAAAAAAACCCTCGAACGGAACGAACCACCAGGAAAGAAAAGAGCTCGATACTAAACTAACCAAAAAGTGTTAACAAAAAGGCAGTTACGCAGAGCAAAAACACACGAAAAAAATCGCAAGATCGCCAAGACCTACCGCGGTTTCGCACAACGGCTCGTCAGGGCAAAGGCAGACCAAGGACTAATCAAATAAATAGACCTCTATTAAGACTAACCCATTTGGGGGAAGGGGTTGCAAAGGTGCCGAAGAAAAAAAATATTGGGCGGGGTTTACAGTAACTTTACCGATAGGTCTCAAGCAAGAAACTTCATTTTTGTTGCATTCTACACTTATTTAGTATTTCTGTTCTAGCGTTAATGAGTTTGTTGGTAGGTTCAAATTTAGCTATTGCTAGCTTCTCCTCGTCACATACCCTACAAAATTTATTGTTTTTATTATCGCTAGGGCACTTTTTTATTATTTCCCATTTCAGAATGGGATCCTTTTTAATTTTGGCTTTTATTTGCCATACATAGGTAGATAATGCAGTGCTATGCTTATATTTCTCGTTTTTGAAAGAAGTTTTATGGTTATAAAACCTACTTTTAAAATTATCATGTGTAGATCCTATGTATGTCTTGGGGCTTTTGTCTTGGGGATTTTTTTTTCTTCCTTTCAACCCCTTCCCCCAAATGGGTTAGTCTTAATAGAGGTCTATTTATTTGATTAGTCCTTGGTCTGCCTTTGCCCTGACGAGCCGTTGTGCGAAACCGCGGTAGGTCTTGGCGATTGTTTTCGTGGATTTTTTTCGTGTGTTTTTTTTTCGTGTGTTTTTTTTTTTCGTGTATTTTTTTCGTGGGATTTTTTTTTCGTGTATATATATATATATATATATATATATACGGATGTGTGGATGTACGTTGTGGTGCAGTGTATATCGGCTCTGAATAAAAAATTAGAGAGCCGAGTTCAAATTCCAGTTGAATTCGTTGCATTCACTTACGCGCAAATACCCTTGGGAAAGGTATTTGTCCGTCTCCTCTCCCTCTAGCTATTGGTTAAACAGTCTATTGCAGAAAGTAATGGAAACCTACTGCTGGAAAGCACTCTACCTATTCAGTCATGTTTCTTTCGAGACTTGATCGACATAGCGTGTATCACGTATGACACTTAACCGACTAGCTTATATTATATCGAGCATTGTTTTATTAACACCAGAAATATATTTGTGTACTTGTATATATGTTTTTTTTAATCATATCACCCCGAGCAAGGCGGAAAGGCCACTGGTGTGCAGGGGGCTACGTAAGAATGAATAGATTGGAAAAGAGAAAGCCCAGAAACCACATCGTAAAGAGGGAACAAAGGATGAGCCTCTACAACTGTTCAATAGACGTGGGTGGAGTGTGAACCGAGCGATAGTTCAGGTGTGTGTGTGTGTGTGTGTGTGTGTGTGTGTGTTAGAACGTTCGCCTTCTGACCATGAAGGCCGGGGATTCGAATCTCACCATGCTCGATTTTACAGGAAGGTGGCTTTTTGATGTTATCGATCTGGAGAACGTAATCCTAACAACGGGACCTTTGGAAAGAACCCGAACAACAATACCACGAGTTGACACAAAGCCTTGTGAGGGAAATTGGGTAGACAGCTTTCTTTGAGAAGTTGTCAGTGCTTGTGCCAGCTCAAAGTCACAAGCCATCGTGACTGAGGGTTTGAGCGTCCTTTTCAGATTTATTTACGCTACATAACGTGCAATCTCCTAGAAACTGTAACTAAGATTCGCTCAGCATAGGTACGGTATAAACCTCAGGTGGACTCTGTGGGTGTTGAACAAACACGTGCCAGGCGTCTGCAGAGGGGATTAGCTGAAATCCATACCACGGATTGACTCAAGCTTTGTGAGTGAAATTGGGTAGACGGCTCCCTTTGAGAAGTAGTAGATGGTAGTGGTAGCTCGAAGTCACTAGTCATCGTGACTGAGGGTTTGAGCATCCAAGCATTGTTCAGATCGTTGATTAAATCTGATAACCCATTCTCACCTAGACTTTATAACTAACATCCGCTTTGCACAGTTGCAGTATGAGCCACAGGTGAGTTTTCTGGGTGTTAAACAAACACATGTGTGCCTGAGCAGGCGTCTGCAACGGGGATTAGCTAGCAACCTTGACAGACGAGTATCCACGTATACAAGTAGACAGCCATTATATATATATATATATATTGGAATTAAGAGATGCGCATGGTCGTCAGCCTCACTCTCTTTTCCCATTCTAGCTGGGCCCGGTGACATGACTTATGCAAGACTTACCGGTCAGGGATGCAGTTTATGGCCAACACTGATATTACTGTTTTTCAACGTGCCCTGAATGCACTCCACAACGTTCAGGTATACATTCTTTTTTAAATAATCCCGCAACAGGTTACCACTACCTGCTCTGGTAGACTGGTTGCCAGCCAAAGTTATAGAAGCCAATCTGTCTTGTTATTTAACCCATAACTGGAGGGAAGGGATGAATTAATACCTTTCCCAAGGGTATTTGCTCTTTCGTGACTGTAGGGTATTCAACCGGAATTCGAACTCGGCTCTCCGATTTCTCGTTTCGAGCAATCAACGCACATCCATTGATATATATATATATATATATGTGTGTGTGTGTGTGTGTGTGTGTTTGTGTGTGTGTGTCTGTGTGTGGCTGTGTGTGTCCATGGCCGTATCTGACTACCGGGCACACCAGTCACAGATCCGGGCCGCTCCGTGCAATCATAGTGAAAATCCGGGCAAGGAAAAATGTCTTCGTCAGAAATCAAACTAAACAATTCACGAAGAAAGAAAGAAAGAAAGAAAGAAAAACGAAGAAAACTTCCGAATGAACGCAGTAAAAATCTGTTTGTTTATTTCATAATTTTGGGAGAAAAGACTGGTTCTACTCAGAAAGTCCGAACCCAATTTCCTGCTTTCGTTCACGTTCTGTGCCTAATCTCCATTGAAATAGCCGAAACAATCCGCAAATATCATAGTTTCTGGAAACGGATGACACTGATGACGTCATCACATTGTCACCTAATAAATCTGGGCAATTTTTTCTGTGCCCGGTGTTTTTTTAGCATCAGCTACGGCCCTGTGTGTGTGTGTGTGTGGTAGGGTCTAATCACTGTAAATGAAGGAGAGAATTATTTTGTAAACATTACTTTACTATTGACAGAAGCCGTAGACAAACAATTCTTTAAAGGCATTTCTTCTGGGCCGAACTCTTAACAATAGGCAAACAAATAATCATTATTGCAAAAGCCGAAGAGACGGTGAGGAAATAAAAACAGTTGCAATATTCACCAACTTTTAGATCAGCAGAAATCTGTTTGAGGTTCCATATTGCCTGATATTTGCCTCATTATTTCCTCACCTCCAGAATCCGCTTCTACGACCTCCCTGTTTCTTATTCGTCCCTAAACTTGACAGGGCAAGAAACTTGACGTTTTGTTATGGCCTCTAGCAAGTCGAATTGCTCGATAAAATGGAAATGATTGTTAATATCACTAACTGAATATGCCGTAGCACGAATTCTTGCATGACTTTCCTAGTAATTCCCTGCTTACTTTCTGATCTTGCTAATTGTCTAACAGAAAATGTACATTTTATATTTATCATTTCAGTTATAATAGACAAAATGTACGTGTCGATGTAAATTTTGAATCAACGTATTGTAATAAAAACTGATAAATGCGATCCCAAGAAATATCAGAGTCTACAATTTATTAAAATGAAAGTAGTAGCCAAAGAATCTTTTGCTTTTAATAACTGTTCAACTAATAGAAAGACAGTTAGAAAATCCCGAGATTTTCGTGCGGAACAAACAAAGCGAAAAAACTTCCTATCTATCTATCTATCTATCTATCTATCTATCTATCTATCTATCTATCTATCTATCTATCTCAGTCTATTCATATCTATCTATCTATCTATCTATCTATCTATCTATCTATCTATCTATCTATCTATCTCAGTCTGTTATCTATCTATCTATCTATCTATCTATCTATCTATCTATCTATCTATCTATCTATCTATCTATCTCAGTCTGTTATCTATCTATCTATCTATCTATCTATCTATCTATCTATCTATCTATCTATCAGTCTGTTCATATCTATCTATCTATCTATCTATCTATCTATCTATCTATCTATCTAGAAATATGAGAAAATCAGGTCATGATGTATAGGTCAAATTTTACTGTAAGCCTAAAGGTGAATAGAGACTTAAAATGATTTAGAAGTAGATCTATACCAGTGAGGAAATAATTTGAATGATACTTATGTTGCAATTTAACAATTCTGAAAAGTTATCGCTTGTCATGGTGAAACGTTTAGAGGATTTTTTTACACGTTATTATGCAAATTATATTAGTGGACAAGAGATACAGACGAGAAAGTTTTTTTTTAATACACTGCACGTCAAACATATGTAGATAACTCTCTATCTTTTAAGTCGAAACAAAATAATTATCATAAATTGGAAACATCAATATATGCTAGGGGATATATTATAAATTTCTAGTTATATTGTATTAGGAAAAATAAACTATAGGGTATATTTTAAACGATGATGACAAATAGAAGTAAGTTTGTTTAGTGAGTAAATTAATTTTGGGAATTTGGTAATTTGTAATTTTTCTTGTAAAGATAGAAAATATGGCTAATGAAAATTTACAATTTCCAGATTTTTTCATTATTTTGCATTTTACTGAAGACATTTTATTGTCATTTTATAATTGCCAATAATAAGTAGAAAGTGATGAACTATTGCAGATGGTTTAACTATTAAAAAATAAGGTGTGAAAATTATGGCGGGTTTTAAAACTATTCTTGGTGCAACCAATATATTTCATTACTGTGGGATTTTCTATGGTGGAAATAGAGCATAGGTAGACTATAGAGTCAGTTAGACATTTATTTGTTAATGGATATTCGGTAGGTTTTCGGCAATTTCAGTTATTGTTATTTTGAACGTCAGTTTTTTTTAGGATGTTGTTGATCGTTTAAGATATATCTGCTTAAAATTTTATGTTTATGTTTTTTGATGTTCTTTTCAAGGTTATCATTACATCTGTCGCTCAATTTCAGAGTAATTCTGGTAAAGGTTTTGCTAAGAGGGTTATTTTTGGGAAGTGATTTTCAACTAATTTTAGGAATTTATGCCCTAACTTAGTACTAATCATCTGGTTAAATGTGGGTCTTTAGCAAATGATAATTCTTTTACTATTTCGAATGTTGTTGTATTTCAATTCAGGGCATTTATAACCGCCTTTTTTAAGTGCTGTGTCATAGAATTTGCTATGTTTATAAAATCGTTTTCATTGGAAGTATTGTTACTAATTCTTTGTTCAATAGAGAAGAGTATCTGCTTGATGATTGATTAAGGGTGCTTGGGTTTATGGTAGATATATATATAATGTGTGTTGTGGTGCAGTGGATATCGACTCGGAACGAGAAATCGGGGAGCTGAGTTCGAATTCCAGCTGAATTCATTGCATTCAGTTACGCGCAAATAACCTTGGGAAAGGTATTAATCCGTCTCTTCCTTCCAGTTATGGGTTAAATAACAGGAGAGATTGGGTTATATAGCCTTGGTCGGCAACCAGTCTACCGCAGAAAGCAATGGCAACCTACTGAGGAATAATCTTCTGCCCAGTCAGTCATGTCTCTTTTTAGACATGATAGCCCAAGCGTGTATCACGTATGGTACTTAACTGACTGTATATAGGATTAGCGTTAGTTTTTAAATTTTTTAAGGAAGAGTCAGTGTCATTGACTAGATTAAGTATTACATCGAAGAAGTTTCTTTTTTTAGATCAGTTTTGATAGTAATCTTAAGGTTAAGACTTTTGAGTTCCTTATGTACTTATTTTCTAATTCTATTGGTATTAACATTAGTGGAAGCTTTTTTAATTTCGCGTGTCCAAGAAACTTCAGCTGTCTCTTCCTGATATTTATAAGTTACTTTTTCGTTTTCATTCTCTCTAAAACCTCGTCGTTGTTCACAGGTTCGGTACATCGTATCTTCAACATCCTTCTGTAGAACCACATTCCTGTTGCTTCAAGTTTTTTCTTCATCTTTGAGAAGATTGTCCAGTATTCGCTGCTATATAGAAAGACATGTATCACATAACAGTCAAGTACATTTTTTCAACGAAATTTTCTTGTCTCTTTGTTCTCAGTTTTTTAAATGAATCCTTGTCCTTGTGTCAATACGCCTTCGAATCTCAGTGTTGCACTTTCCGTCTTCTGTTTACTTCTTTATAAAAACATTACGAGCAATACTTTTCTGATATATATATATATATATATATATATATACATATATATATATATATATATATCAGAATATATATATATATATATATATATATATATATATATCAGAATATATATATATATATATATCCGGGTGAATACAGAACGAAGAAAGAATTTTTACAACGTCCAAAACATTAATTTAAAACAGTGTTCGATGTATAATATATAGAGCTGTGAATATTTATCGGTTTCCAAACTTTGATTTAATCAGAATTTAAAATTTAAGAGGAAAAATCTATTTCTGAAATCCAAAAATTAAATTAAATATAGAAATTTACATTAATTATAAAGACTGTTTAAATACAAAAATATTCTGCACAAAATAAGCATCCCACACCCTACCAGCTCTTTTAAGAAATCCAAAGGATATAGTCTAGTCGCAAGATAACAAAAACTTACATTCTAACTGCTAATGTTAAATCTGTCTAGAAATCAAAGAGTTTCATTAATCAACCATATTAACTACTCACTTTCTTAAAAATTCTAACGGTCAATCCACGAGACTTGTTCCCTTATCACTAACCCCCACCAATATCCCACACACAACTAACCAAATATAAGAAAAGAGGCTTTCCATTCCTATCCACACCGCCTGATGAGATATTGAAGTTTCAATGTCGAAACAAATGAACCATTTGTAGTGGTTATATAAACAAATTATGTACACATTCTACATTATAATTTATATATATATATATATATATATATATATATATATATATATATATATATATTGTAATGGTTGTTACAATGGTTTATAAATTCATAGTATTACTACACAAATTTCGCGTTTGATACGCTGAAATCTTATTTCAACTTATCACCCGATGAGAAGTACATAGCAGCTTCGAAACGCGAAAGTTTCGTGTAGTAATACTATAAATTTATAAACCATTGTAACAACCATTACAATATAACGCTCTACGTTGTATCGAGCACTCTTTATAAAACTAAATGCATGAACAGTAGGTAAAAAAACCTACGTGTTCTACAACTTTGTTACAATATATATATATATATATATATATATATATATATGTATATATATATATATATATGCCAGGTCCGTAAACGGCGAGGATAATCCAACAAGATCAACTTAATATAAAATATCAAGTGTTATATCTATATAGAGAGCTCAATGGATGTTATCCAGAGCAATATGATATTTACAAAGGAAAACTCAACACGTCATTTAAATTGTTTATAAATTAAAATTCATTTCCATTAGATAAATTAGCTCATTTCCTCAGACCACACAAAATTCGTTCCATTTGGTACAAAACTTTTTGCCAGAATAAGCATTTCCTTTAACTGAAGAGAGAAATATGAGAAAAAAGAAAGAAGAAAAAGGAAAAAGGAAAAAAGAGTCAGGACAGAGACATTGGCGTCAGATCAGGGGTGTCCAGACCAGTAGCGAAGATGTTGACCACCAGGTCATTAACCTCTTACTTCTAATTCCATGAATACGTATGTATGTGTAACCCCACAAATTAACAGTACAGTAACTTATATCCACATAAACACATGCGCACACATTCACATTTGTATATACAAATGTGACTGTTTATGCTTATACATACCTATATACTTACATTTATTAATGAATTTTACGTTCGTATATTCACATATATTTTATATATATATTTCTCTCTTCACTTAAAGGAAATGCTTATTCCGGCAAAAACTTTTGTACCAAATGGAATGAATATTGTGTGGTCTGATGAAATGAGCTACTTTAGCTCATTGAAATGAATTATAATTTATAACCAATTTAAATGATGTGTTGTGTTTTCTTTTATATATATATATATATATTATATATTTTTAAACGAGTTATTACTAGACCTAGGTTTCTACCATGAGTGGAGTCTTTAGACGACTTTTAATAACTGATTTTACCATGTTTTTTTTTAAGAACGCTCACGTAATGGTGTTGTATTTGAACGCTCACGTGGCAGGGAATTTTTGAACGCGTAATTTTTAAAGTAAAACGAATTATAGCGTTTTTATCCATGGTTGTACGGAACTAAGAGATATTTCTTTGTATGTATACACTTAGGCATAATTTCCGTTCTTTCATTTAACAGTTCGTTTTGGTTTGAGAATAGCATAATCTCTAACTTTTCTTCTAATCCTGCCAAATGACACACATTTTCGTAATAAAAATTTATCGTAAATAATCAGGCCGGTAGATATAAATATATAATACTGTTTAATTAAAAACAGAATATCTACTTAAATATGAGCATCATTCAAAAATAATGTTTAAACAAAACATTTCATGTATATATATATATATATATATATAGGAAAAACTACTAAGAAGTTGTAAGTTTACAAATTTATTTTTTTACAGTATTTATTTATTTCTATTATTATATTTGATTTGATATTAAATGATTTTAAAATTTAAATTAGAAACGTTTTCGCGAGGAGCGTTCGTCGAGAGATTATTTACATCACGTGACGCAGAAAGCGAAAGATTTTTTTAATATTTGTAAACGTAACCTATCTTGAATAATACTTATAAATGTTGTTTTAAAGAAAAAATTTTTAAGTGTATCTAAAAAATGTTTAACTATTGAAATATTTATAAAGATTCAAAACACCTAACGTATTTACTTATATATATATATATATATATATATATATATATATATATACCAGAAATGCATGTTACTCTCAACAAAATTTTCTTTACAAAAATACATTAATTAAATATGATCTACAAATTGATTTCTTACATAGAATACCTATTCTATGCATAGAAACCCATCCTAAGAAAATTTTGTCGGCATTAAATAACCCACTGAGATTGATATGCCGCAAAGCAAAATATAGCCTAACCCAAGTATACAACCATAAAAATTATTAAATTCGTAATATAATTATTATTCTACATTTTATAATTTATTTTCTTCGATTTTTTAATATATTTTTTAAGATATGGACATTTTTATACCGACAAGAGTATCTTCCTTTTCCTCCCCTAACTCGACCAGTCCATATTATCGTGAGGTTGCGCAAGAGTGAATATTAAGCCACCTACAGTGTTCACGTACCGTGAATTATTTTTCATATTACTCAAATTACTTTCTAATAGAGAAACACTTTATGAAGCTTAAATGATATGAAAATTAAATGCTTCAGCATTTATAGCAAGACAGAAAAATGCATAGATCCGCACAGATATTTTCACCCACTATACCCATCACCTGTGAGCTGTAAAGCAACCACTTGAATCATTTTAAATGTGGATATATTCTTGATTTAGATTTTTAAAATGAACTGCATGCAGAATACGCAATTTATTCAGATTTGCAGACATTTAGAATATGTCCTGAGCGTGACGATAAACTGCATCCGGCATCAAGTTCACTAATCGGAAAATTGGAGGTTTTAAGTAGCATGGAAGAACCTCTTAAGTGTTATTATTTCCAGGTTCACCATAATCCGATGTTGTAGCACTTGTTATGCTTCTAGCTATGGAAAAAGTGAACGACCAAACAGCATAAAAAAGAAACAGTTAATTAAAATGACCAATAAATCTTTTGTTATATATTCTTTGGGTCAATTTGGAATTTCGCCTGGAAATATATTTTTAAAATGTCAGTATATAATGCAGCAAAATTAGAATTGTTTGACGATCCGGTCTAAAGAAATCAGCGCTCCGAAAATAACAAAATGCACCTGGGGTTATGTTATGATGCCTCCTGCGATGAATAGACGCTTACTCTTGATATATATATATATATATATATATATATTACTTGCGTGACTTCTAGGTAGCAGTGATAAAGCAGTTGGCATTTGCCTCTGCTAACTATGACACTGTCAGCCCTCTGCCTTCGGGTAGAGAGCGCTCTCTGCTTCTGAGCAGAGAGCACTAACCCAGTCGTGGTTCCGACGAAGGGTAGAATCACGACTGGGGAAAGATAGACAGATATTTTTGGCTTGGCTATATGGCCGGGAACACCCACAATAAATAGACCTTGTGTCACATCTAGCCTTGCGTGGGAAGGTTGGTAAATACCGTAATAAAGCAATTACGCCCAGTAACTGCCTTGCGCACTGTCGAGCTCTCTGCCTTCGGGCGAAGAGTAGAGTCTCGACTGGGTAAAAATTAGACAGGAATTCTTGGCCGGGCTATATGGCCCAGGGAACCCACATTGAAATGGACTTGGGCCACATTTTTCCTTAAGTGGGAAAGCGACTGAAAATTGCAGTGGTAGAACACTTATGAGCAGTCAAGTACAGCAGTTAACGACAGATACTAATCGGACTTCTTTATTTCTATATTACTATTTATTAACACTACTTTGAATATGTTGTTTCTTTTTATACTAATACATTTTGAACCTACCTTCTTGTTCCATGTCTTACTTCCGGACCGAACCGGTCACTACAATTTTGCAGAAAAGTTTCGCCACAGCTCCACAACAAACTGGCGACGAAGTTCCACAACAGGTTGAAAGATGTCAATGAGGATGCCTATTAAAGTGACGTCAGTCGTCAGTCTGTTTTAAATTTAAGAGTTTGCAGTTTTAGACTCACTGGAGTGACAGGGTGTAATCGATTTCTTTTTTCTTTTTTTTTGTTTTATTTTTGTTTTTCCTCAGAATAGTTCATTTGCATTGATGTGCAGTAAAATAAATTGTTTCTTATGTCTTTGTCTATGAGTGTATAAAATTTCATTAAAATCTGACCACTCCTTCTATAACCCGATTTTTTCGATTATCTATTTTCGATATTTATCGGGGGTACCTGGACACAAAACGTAGCTAAGAACACTCGCAGATGCTTATAGTATAACTGTGTAGATTTTCAAGAAAATCGGTTGAGCCGTTTCGGAGTCTACAGGTAACGAACACACACACACACACACACACAGACACACACATACACACACAGACAAAGTTCCATTTCTAAATAATTTAGATGTACAAGATGTCGCTAGCATTAAAATGCATGCATTCCTTAATCTTCGGCATTGAAAACCTATAGATGTGTCTGTATGCCGAAACAAAAATGTCATTTTGTCAGTATTTGAAAAAAAGTGATTTCCATATACTGCTGGTTTACGGCCATATGATGTAAAAATATCAGTTCTTATACGAACAACAAAATTAAGAATCGTTGAGCTTAATTGCATAAATTGTTGAGCTTTTGAAATATCAGCTGATGTAAACCATGATGTCCTGTTGGTGTAATAGATAAAGGCTAGAATTCTTAATCGGAGATCAGTGTTCTAATTCCGATCGGAATTGTTGTCTTCATTTACTCGCAGATAAATATAATTAGGGCGCTTCGGAGCATCCACTTTTTCACCTGTTATTGTTTAATTAGTAGGACTTGTGCCAGTAAACCGTTACTATCTGCAAAAAATATTTTCATACTGCTGTGGCGAATCTTTGTCACCAAGTTGTTTTGGCCTTTTAGGAGCCGGAAGTAAGACACGGATACTAGAAGGTAGGTTTAAACAGTGTATTAGAATAACAGAACATATATACAATAAGAATGTTAGTAATCAGCAAATATTGAAGTGTAAGTCCGAACGGTATAGTTACGTTGCGTCTCGACTGCCACTAGACTGCGTCTTAGCTGCCTCCCAGGAAGTCACTCAGGTTATTATTTACCGAGAAAGAAAGAGTCCATTCCCTGTAGATAGACCACCATAACACACACAACCTAAACCGTAATAAGTCATGACACTTCCGGATATCTAGATTTTTGAAGCCTAGCATATGTGCTGATGTGGAAAGAAATATAAAGGAGAAACAGGCCGCCCCCTTAAGGTAAGGCTACAAGAACATCGCAAGGCCATAACACGAGGGGAAATAGAAAAATCAGGCGTGCGTGGCTGACCACATATCGAAGGAGAAAAGGGATCTCCGCTCCCTGTGAGATTAGTTGAAATAATAGATAGAAAACGCCACTGGAAACTACGTAAACTTAAGGAATCAGCACATGTGCTAGGCTAAAAAATCTACTAAGCCGACCAATCATAGGGAACCAGTAATATGGAGTGCCAGAGAAAATACAAAGGATCTGCGGTCTATATAACATCAGGACGATCTTCAGAAGTGTACCTCTCCCGAGTAAGATCACCAACAGAGGAGGACATGACTAAGGACTGCGTCTACGTCACTCCATATAGATGTGGAAAGAAATATAAAGAAAAAACAGGTCGCCCCCTTAAGGTAAGGCTGCAAGAACATCGCAAGGCCATAACACGAGGGGAAATAGAAAAATCAGGCGTAGCTGATCAACATGGAGGGAGAAAGAGAATCACCGCCCCTATGGGATGAAGTTGAAATAATAGTTAGAGAACGCTACTGGAAAATACGTAAACCTAAGGAATCAACACATATGTTGGCTTCAAAAATCTCCTAAGCCGTCCAAGCATAGAGATGAACACCAGTAATACGGAGTAACAAAGAAAATCATTAGCGTCAAAAATTGCAATATGAGCTCTGGTAAAAAATACTACAGAAAACCATTCATAGAAAAAAATTGCAATCTGAACTCTGGTAAGGCAACAAGAACATTGTCAGGCCGTAACACAAGCGGAAATATAAAAATCAGGCCTAGCTGATCACATATGGAGGAAGAAAGGAAATCACCGCCCCCCAACACATGAGATGAAGTTGAAATAATAGATAAAGAAGCCACAGTAAACTACGTAAACTTAAGGAATCAGCACATATGTTAGGCTTCAAAAATAGGAGAAAAGAAAACCATTAACATAAAAAAATACTAAAGAAAGCCATTAACATAAAAAATTTGCAATATGAATTCTGGTAAAAAGGATTACAGAACATCAGGTTTATAAGTCCCCAAAATTCAGTTGTTTCTTATTCTTAAGTACACATAACACAGTAGATATAGACGTTGGTTAGTTCCTATGACTTGACCGAAAGTGTTGTGAGTTCAATACCAGGCTACAGCAGTGGTGACCAAGTAACTTAGAGGGTGAGAGGAAGATAACACATGACTACAAGAAAAGCATTGCTTTGCAAGGAATAGAGTTCATATGCCCAAGTGATAAAAGGTTAGGTTCGAAATTCCTAGCACCTGAAGAAGGCCGGAACGTACAACGTCCGAAACATCATACAAATGGCAACCAAGATGAGGACAATAGTCCAAATAATGTAAATACTCCAAATACTACCTGATCTCAGAAATATAGACAAATAGAATGATCTATTATTAAACGTCGTACAAATGGCAACAAAGATGAGGACAATGGTCCGAATAATATAAATACTGTAAATACTACCTCATTTCAGAAATATAGACAAATAGAATGATCTATTATTAAACGTTGTACAAATGTCAACAAAGATGAGGACAATAGTCTGAATAATGTAAATAGTGTAAATACTACCTCATCTCAGAAATATAGACAAATAGAATGATCTTTTATTAAACGTCGTACAAATGGCAACCAAGATGAGGACAATAGTCCGAATAATGTAAATAGTGTAAATACTACCTCATCTCAGAAATATAGACAAATAGAATGATCTATTATTAAACGTCGTACAAATGGCAACCAAGATGAGGACAATAGTCCGAATAAGGTAAATAGTGTAAATACTACCTCATCTCAGAAATATAAACAAATAGAATGATCTATTATTAAACGTCGTACAAATGGCAACCAAGATGAGGACAATAGTCTGAATAATGTAAATAGTGTAAATACTACCTCATCTCAGAAATATAGACAAATAGAATGATCTATTATTAAACGTCGTACAAATGGCAACCAAGATGAGGACAATAGTCCGAATAAGGTAAATAGTGTAAATACTACCTCATCTCAGAAATATAAACAAATAGAATGATCTATTATTAAACGTCGTACAAATGGCAACCAAGATGAGGACAATAGTCTGAATAATGTAAATAGTGTAAATACTACCTCATCTCAGAAATATAAACAAATAGAATGATCTATTATTAAACGTCGTACAAATGGCAACCAAGATGAGGACAATAGTCTGAATAATGTAAATAGTGTAAATACTACCTCATCTCAGAAATATAGATAATAACTTAGATGTGAGATAAGAAGGGTCGTTACTCATGGAACGAGAACAATCTACCCTAGTGATGAAAATAAAGGTTTCCATATAAAATTCCAGTGTAGTGCTTTCGAAATTTAGCAAATGATTTCAGTGGGTATTTTAAAATTTGGTTACATGGATCGCAGTTTGTTTTACTTGTTTTGTTGGTTTTCTGAACAAGACTAGGATTAATTATTTACACGACTTACACATTTCTGTTGCGAAATGTAGAAAAACATGAAATTACATGTAATATGTAATTTACATATTAGTATGTTGTGGTGCTGTTGATATTGGCTCGGAAGGGGGAAATCGGAGAGCCGAGTTCGAATTCCAGTTGAATTGGTTGCATTCACATCCGCCCAAATACCCTTGCGAAAAGTATGAATCCACTTCTCGTTCCAGCAATGGGTTAAATAGCAGAACAGATGGGTTTCTATTGCCTTGGTTTACCGAAGTAATGGCAACCTACTGCGAGAAACCTATTGTGGATGTGGTGCAGTGGATATCGACTCGGAACGAGAAATCGGGGAACCGAGTTCGAATTCCAGTTGAAATCCTTGCGGGAATCCCCTTGGGAAAGGTATTAATCCGTCTATTCCTTCCAGTTATGGGTTAAATAGCAGGACAGTTATGGGTTAAATAGCAGGACAGATTGGGTCCTATAGCCTTGGCTGGCAACCAGTCTACCGCAGAATGCAATGGCAATCTACTGCGGGATAATCTTCTGCCCAGTCAATCATGTCTCGAAGGAGACATGATCGCCCAAGCGTGTATAACGTATGGCACTTAACTGACTGACTGCGAGAAAATATTCTGCTTCGTTAGTCTTATTTTGTTCGAGACATGATCGCCCAAGCGTGTATCACGTACGGCAGTTAACTGACTTGAATAGCAAGGCATATTCCTTGGATGATTTCCAGTCTACTGCAGAATCTAATGATAACCCATGATGGGAAAATCTTATGACCAGTAAGTCATGTCACTAAAATGACATGATCGCCCAAGCGTATATCACTTATGGCACCTAAATGACTAATCACATACCTTGATTTCCAATTTTTATAGCTTCTGCTCCGACGAACTTAAGTCACTGTGCCCCCGCAACAAGTCTAGCAACAAGGTCCCACCCATTTACAGTTAGATCAACCATATACAGCCGACTATTCTATTCCAGTAGCTTCTTTTTTCGCACTTTCCTCACGGGCTACAACCTCCAGGAATTTAAAAGCAGTGTCAAAACCCATATCGTATCCACTTGACTCCAGTCCTTTCTACATCACCCTGTATATCTTGTTCTTTTCTTTTCTTTCTACCTTCGCAACTGTCTTCACACCTGTGTTCTCATCCTTCTCTTGCCCTTTCTCTGACACCCATTGTAGTTGGTTCGTCTTTGTCTTCATGTGTATCTTGTTCTTTTCTTTTCTCTCCACCTTCGCAACTGTCTTCACTCCTGTGTTCTCATCCTTCTCTTGCCCTTTCTCTGACACCCACTGTAGTTGGTTCGTCTTTGTCTTCATGTGTATCTAGTTCCTTTCTTTTCTCTCTACCTTCGCAACTGTCTTCACTCCTGTGTGTCACATCCTTCTCTTGCCCTTTCTCTGACACACACTGTAACTGGTTCGTCTTTGTCTTCATGTGTATCTTGTTCTTTTCTTTTCTCTCTACCTTCGCAACTGTCTTCACACCTGTGTTCACCTCCTTCTCTTGCCCTTTCTCTGACACCCACTGTAGCTGGTTCGTCTTTGCCTTCATGTGTATCTTGTTCTTTTCCTTTCTCTCTACCTTCGCAACTGTCTTCACACCTGTGTTCACATCCTTCTCTTGCCCTTTCTCTGACACCCACTGTAGCTGGTTCGTCTTTGCCTTCATGTGTATCTTGTTCTTTTCCTTTCTCTCTCCTTACCTTCGCAACTGTCTTCACACCTGTGTTCACATCCTTCTCGTACCCTTTCTCTGACACCCACTATAACTGGTTCGTCTTTGTCTTCATGTGTATCTTGTTCTTTTCTTTTCTCTCTACCTTCGCAACTGTCTTCACACCTGTGTTCACATCCTTCTCTTGCCCTTTCTCTGACACCCACTGTAGCTGGTTCGTCTTTGCCTTCATGTGTATCTTGTTCTTTTCCTTTCTCTCTACCTTCGCAACTGTCTTCACACCTGTGTTCACATCCTTCTCGTACCCTTTCTCTGACACCCACTATAACTGGTTCGTCTTTGTCTTCATGTGTATCTTGTTCTTTTCTTTTCTCTCTACCTTCGCAACTGTCTTCACACCTGTGTTCACATCCTTCTCTTGCCCTTTCTCTGACACCCACTGTAGCTGGTTCGTCTTTGCCTTCATGTGTATCTTGTTCTTTTCCTTTCTCTCTACCTTCGCAACAGTCTTCACACCTGTGTTCACATCCTTCTCTTGCCCTTTCTCTGACATTCCCTGTAACTAGTTCGACTTTCTCTTCCAACTTCCTCTGTCTAAAATTTTTCTCTGATGTAGCCCCCTGCACATCAGTGGCGGTAGCGCCTTGCTTGGGGTGAAACGATTTTTTTAATCGTTTCACTACTAGCGTGTCGTAGGTTTTGTACTCTTTGACAAAGAAAAGGGGCCATATGAAATTTGATCGCGACTTTGGACATCTCTGATGCAAATAGCGTAAGTATGAATAATGTTTAAAGACAAAATGTTTGAAACAATACACAGAAGAAATGCAAAATGCTTGGAAATTTAAACAATAAAATATATTGAAACAAAGGCTTAAATTATATTATGTATTAAATTATATAAACAAGTCGTCCTTCTGGCTAAAAACAACACTGAAATAATATATTTATTTTTAAATCTTAATTTTAGCGAAGATTTAATCATAACCGGTCAAAATAATTGAAAACATCGATTTTGTTTTGAGATCCTGCTTTTCGTATTCGCTTTTCTTAATTACATAGTCTTCAAAGCCGAGAAAAACGATGACGATATTTTGTTTGCGAAAATGGCGATAAATTATGGAAGGAGAAATCTTCATGTAATCACTTACAGCTTTGCAAACGAAGTGACATTCCCTAGTCATTATCCAGATCCAAAAATTGACAGGGATGTTATTGTCGTATATAGTTATTACGACAAATGACACACACATATACATTTTTAATTTCATTTGTTTAAGCATTATTTTTAATGGATTCTCATATCTGAGTAGATGCTCTGTTCTTTATAATTAAATGGTATCTATATATATAAAAGGCAAGATGTTTGTATGTGTGTCTATTATCTCTCTGCCTTGCTGTCGGTCTGTCTGTATGTCTGTCTGTATGTATGTATGTCCATTATCCAAATCCACAATTTTTATCCGATTCTCACCAAACTTCCCACAAATATTCTTTAGACTTCCGGTCAGGTCATGGGCTACGTATTTTTTCCGATCCCCCCCCCCAATATCGGAAATCGATATCCCGATATCCAATCATGTCTGATCAAGATCAGGATTTCAGCCATTTTATTGTGGTTCTTGCTGCAGAATTTCCTCGAACTTGGTAAAATGATAGTTTTTAGTCTCAAACATTAGTAGATCTCAGATAACTCATTTTCCCCGATATCGAAAATCGATACCCCCGATATACTATCGAATCTGATCAAAAACCGATATTCAGCCATCAATATGGCTCATTTTCCCCAATTTTACTCCCGATGGGTACGATAAGTTTTCATGGACATACTTAGATTAGTTTATCCTTGGATGACTTATTTGACTCCGATATTGGAAAATGATACCCCGATAATCTATCGGGTATGTTCAAAATCAGGTTTTCAGCACTTTTATTTTGGTTTTTGCTTCGGTTTTGCTCTAAGTAGATATAATTGTAGTTCTTAGTCTCAGCCAAGATACCATTTACTCAGAGGACTTATTTAGCCTTCAAATTTCGGGCTATACTGCGAGTATTTATATAAATCTACTTAAATAATCAAGAAATCTTGTTAGGAAAATATGCTTCTTCGGGCAGAATTCGAACCTGCATCCAATGGGGGAAACCGTCATTAGACCTTACGTGTCTTAAACGTTCGACCATGTAGGACCTCCGGATGTGACAGAGCTTGAATAGTGCTTTGAACATACATCGAACAATTTAAGATACGTCAGATCTAACGACAGTTTATCCTAGGAGACGCAGGTTCGAAGCCTGCAGGAGGGTGTATATGTTCCTAATAAGATTTCTCGATTATTTAGACTAGCAGATGTAAAAACAAAAGAAAAAAACAGAGCATCTATTTTAATACGTGTATCCATTAAAAATAATTTTCAACTAAATAAATTAAAAATATATCGGAGTTTAATTCATTTCGTAATAAATTTCGTAAAATTTCGCGAAGAAGTTGTCTTTCTTTACTTTGATCTTCTTCTTCTTTTTCTTCTTCTTCTTCTTCTTGCCTTGTCCTTTCAGGACGTCGGCGATCATGGCTTTCCTCGTCTTCTTAACCCGATTGACTCTTAGCACGATTTCTTCTGTTACACCACGCAACACCTCTTCTGCCATCCACCTACTCAGGCCAGTCGAGTACGTTACACGCTGGTTTTCCTTGTCTCTCCTTCCCTCTATCTGGCCTGTTAGTATCAAATTCGCCAAGCCTTCCTTCCTCATTGCATGCCCCATGAACTTTAGCTCTCTCTTCCTGATGCTCAGTATAAATTTCCTTTTTGTTTCCATCCGTGCAAAGCCTTATCATTGCTCACATGCTCGATCCATGATATTCGCAGCATCCTTCTGTAGAACCACATTTCTACCGCTTCAAGTTTTTCCTTCATGTTTGATGATATAGTACAGCATTCACTGCCATATTGAAGAACTGACATCACATAGCAATCCAGTGCTTTCTTCTTTGTTTCTAGAGAAATTTTCCCATATGTTAATTTTCTTCTCAGCATTTTCACTATTCCAGTTCGCCTTCGGATCACTATGTCGCATTTTCCATCTTCTGTGAGAACACTTCCCAGATAGCTTTTCTTTACATTGGGAGATATGACAGAGCAGATATGAATTCTTCGAAAAATCAGGAAAAAATGTATGTTTCACAGATCAATTTATCTTAACCTGTTCAAATCTATAGTAAACCGCTATCATGCCCTCCTATACATATGATTGCTCTTTACGTAACCCTTTAACTAAAGTTGCTCCGGGCCTGGTACAGAACGAATTATATTCTAAAAGATCTACTTTTAAAGAGGCAATTAGTTATCATTTTTTTCCTGGTCTGATGATGTCTAATGTCGGGTGAAACCTCGGAAAAAACTAAACTTATTGTTATTATGATTTTCCTACCACCCTGAGTTCTAAAAAATTTATTCCTTTTTTTATTTATTCATCAGACAGATTTATCACATAAAACATTTTCTTTATGTGGATACAGATATTGAAAGAAATATCAAGCGCTCTTTACATTTTTCTGACTATTATCCTGATTCTTGTTGCCATTTGTACGACGTTTAAGAATAGATCATTCTATTTGTCTATATATCTGAGATGAGGTAGTAATTACACTACATTATTCAGACTATTGTCCTCATCTTTGTTGCCATTTGTATGACGTTTAATAATAGATCATTCTATTTGTCTATATTTCTGAGATGAGGTAGTATTTACACTATTTCCATTATTCGGACAATTGTCCTCATCTTTGTTGCCATTTGTACGACGTTCAATAATAGATCATTCTATTTGTCTATATTTCTGAGATGAGGTAGTATTTACACTATTTACATTATTCGGACTATTGTCCTCAGCTTTGTTGCCATTTGTACGACGTTTAATAATAGATCATTCTATTTGTCTATATTTCTGAGATGAGGTAGTATTTACACTATTTACATTATTCGGACTATTGTCCTCAGCTTTGTTGCCATTTGTACGACGTTTAATAATAGATCATTCTATTTGTCTATATTTCTGAGATGAGGTAGTATGCACAGTATTTTCATGTTTCGAACTATTTTTTTGTTTAAATAGATCTCCCGAATATGCAGACTGGTTGTCGAAAAAAATCTATTGCTTAATATTTGCATATATTTCTGAGCTGAGGTACTATTTACACTATTAAACATTATTCGGACTGTCGTCCTCATCTTTGTTGCCATCTGTACGATGTTTCGGCCATTGTATGCTCAGGCCTTCTTCAGGTTTTAGGAATTTCGAACCGAACACTAAACACATGGCCCAATTTTTATAGACGTTTGTTAATTCCTGTGACCTGACCCAAGAATTGTGAGTCCAATACCAGGCTACCGCAGTGGTAAGTAACTGAGAGGGTCCGGTTACAGGAAGATAAATCTTAACTACCAAAATATTCCTCACACAAGTAATGACAATGATATACCCCAGTGATTATATTAAAAAGTTTAGTTCGGGCTTTTCAGCACCTGAAGAAGGCCGGAGCGTTTAACGGCCGAAACGTCGTACAAATGGCAACAAAGATGAGAAAAATAGTCCGAATAAGGTTTATAGTGTTATAGTGTTAATCCTATCTCAACTCAGAAATACATGCAAATATTAAACAATAGATTTTTTTTCTACAACCAGCCTGAATATTCAAGCGTTTTCCAGCAGGATTTGAACCTTCGTCTCTTTTGCAAGAAGGAAGCGAGGCTAGATCGCATAGCCTCTAAATGATGAGCATCTACTCAAATATGAGTCGACGCTAAAAATAACTTTTAAAGTGATAAATCAATGGAACAAATAAATATCATGTTTGTTGTGGTGCAGTTTATGTCGGCTCGGAACGAGAAATCAAAGACACGAGTTCGAATACCAGTTGAATTCATTGTATTCACTTTCGCGCAAATCCCCTAGCGAAAATCTTGATCCATCGTTTCTCCCTCAAATAGCAGGACAAATTAGGTTCTATATCATTGGTTGGGAACCAGTCTAACGTAGAAACTAATGGCAGGCTACTGCTGGACAATCTTTTGTTTAGTCATTCGTGTCTCGAAAGAGACATGATCGCCCAAACGTGTATCACGTATGGAACTCAACTAATTGACGGAATAAAATAGTTAGAAACGTAATTAAAGCATTTACTGGACATAAAGTGGGAGATCGGTTTTCTATTGTTATGAAGTAATAAACTGATCCCCCAGTAATTATCAATTATTAACATAATCCGTTTATTCTCCCTCCATCTATGCCGTCAACAGGAGGACAGATTGGGTTTGATAGCCTTGGTTGGCAACCAGTCTACCGCAATAAGGAAACGTACTGCAGAAAAATCTTCTGCCCAGTCAGTCATAGCTCTTTCGAGACATGATCGCCCAAGCGTGTATCACGTGTGGCACTTAACTGATTGACTGAATAGTTGAAAACATGATTAAGGCTTCTACTGGACATAGAGTGCGGGATCAGATTTTATTGTTCTAAAGTAATAAACTGATCCCCCCACTAATTACTACTTAATAATATAATACATCTCTTCCCCCTCTAGCTATGAGACAAATAACAGGACAGATTGGATTCTATAGCCTTGGCTGACAACCAGTCTACTAGAGAAAGCAATGGCAACGTACTGCGGGAAAATCTTCTGCCCAGTCAGTCATGTCTCTTTCGAGACATGATCACCCAAGCGTGTATAACGTATGGCACTTAACTGACTGACTAAATAAAAACATCCATAACTGATCGGATATGGAAATTTCGCGTGTCTATGACGAGAAGAAATTAAAGACAATTAGCCAGCCTTGACTGATTAGCTAATTTCGTCATAGTTCAATATGTCTGAGAAACAAATTGGTTAGAATTACATCCGTCATATTAACCCAAACAAAATTGTTTACTTTTATAATCGATCTTATACTGAGCAAAAGTATGAATTGATCAAAAATCTTGTAATATTCACAAATTATTACATATTGATAAAAAAGTGTAACAATTGATTATTGCAAATGAAAGGGCTAAAATAATTAAATTTGATATTATAACGTTTACGATTTACCACAGATGAATTCTTTTTTATTTTTATAATTATATCGCCCCAGGCAAGGCAGTTTACTGTAACTGATGCACAGGGAAGGTGGGGCTACGCAGCAGTAATGTTATGAGAAAGAGTAACAAGTTATAGGGAGTGTCAGGAAGTGGGTAAGAGAAGGATGAGAACACAGATGAGAGTGGAGTGGTCGGAGAAAGGAGCAAGAAAGAGAGGATGCAAGTCAGTGAGATAGGGGATGACTACTGGCTTTACATTTAAACTCCTGAAGATTATAGCTGCCGGGCAAGCAAGTGAATGGAAGTGAATTCCACAGGCGGGAAGAGCGAGAAAAGAAGATGTTGGAGTAGAACTTGCGTTTACAAGTTATTAGTTTCACAGTAAAAGGGTGGGACCTAGTTGCTAGTCTTATGGCTTGAGTAAATTCACATATAGGGGGCACCAGATAGCTATGTTCATTGGAGCAGAAGCCCTGAAATTATTTGTAGAAGAGACACAGAGAAGCCACATTGCGCCGGTGAGAAAGAGACTGTATTTGAGCTGCCAAGTCGGGATCGATCACATTACAGATTCTCCGTTGGATTCGGTCAAAGACCCCTAGGTGGATAGCAGAGGGAACCGAGCAGATATAACAGCAGTCTTCAATGCACGGGCGGATGGTAGATTTATATATGTGCAGTATGGTTTCAGATGGGATAAACTTTCTTGCCATACACAGAGAACCGACCTTCTTACAGCGCATTTAGCTATGGATTCGATATACTCAATCTACTTGATGTCTTTTGTGTGTGTTAAACCGAGGAGGTGCAATGTTTTGCTTTCAGGGAGATTATCCTGATCCATGCTAATGCCGGGGGGGGGGGTGTAGGAGTGATTGTTTGTGATGCTCAATAGGTGCAGCTTGATTTTGGAAGCATTAAAATTCACGAGCTATTTCTTACCCCAGTCCACCACGGATTGAAGCTCCTTTTCAAGCACAGTAGCGAGGTTTGCTTTGTCAGCCTCGGCAGATTTTTGATCGAGGCGGGAGTAAACCGTAGTGATTTTATCGTGGTCAAAATTCTAAATGCTCAAATTCTAATATTTTCAGTTATATTGTTCAAACGTTGTAACTGCTCAAATGTCTTATATTTGTTTCTATAATGTTCTAAATTATGAAATGATCATCAGTATCGAATGATCAACACTTTCAAAATAATCAAATACATTTTTGTAATGATCTGAATTATCAAATGTTTAACAATATCAACTCCACCAACTCCATAAAAATGTTCAAAATTATAAAATGATCAAAAACATAACATTTGTTTTTATAATGATAAATCCTGAAACAATGATGTTTTATTATTTAATATTTAATCTTATAAAGTTCAAAATACTCAAATGGAAAAAAATCATATAATATTTGATCTGATAATGCACCAATTCCTCTTCTCAAATCCTCTCTATATCCAATTGCTTAATCTAAAGCTAAATTTGAGTTCAATCAGTGGTAGAAATTATCAACTTCAAGTCAACAAGTACAAAGCAAAGCGTATATGCGATAGACGTGGAAATATAATATGCGGTGAAATGCTTCTCGATGTAGCTTAATCATTTACCTGAATCGGGTTTCTTCACTCACCTGCAAAAAAAAAAAATAAATAAATAAATAAATGTCTATTAAGAATAATTTGTAAGAGACGAATTATGGAAATTCGAAATATTAAGACTATAAATATAGAATATATGTAGGTGACAAAAGTGATAGAGAAATGAAATAATTACGAAAAATCCAACAGGAATGCAGACAGATAGATAGATAGATAGATAGATAGATAGATAGATAGATAGATAGATAGATAGATAGATAGATAGATATGAACAGACTGAGATAGATAGATAGATAGATAGATAGATAGATAGATAGATATGAACAGACTGAAACAGTGATAGATAGATAGATAGATAGATAGATAGATAGATAGATAGATAGATAGATAGATAGATAGATAGATATCAACAGTGCTAAAATAAATACGTAGATACATAAATGGCAAAATTATTGTTGGTTTATTATTTAATATTTAATCTTATAGATAGATAGATAGATAGATAGATAGATAGATAGATAGATAGATAGATAGATAGATAGGAAAAGACTGAGATAGATAGATAGATAGATAGATAGATAGATAGATAGATAGATAGATAGATAGATAGATAAGAACAGACTGACATAGATAGGAACAGATTGAGATATCTAGATAGATAGATAGATAGATAGATAGATAGATAGATAGATAGATAGATAGATAGATAAGAACAGACTGAGATAGATAGGAACAGACTGAGATATCTAGATAGATAGATAGATAGATAGATAGATAGATAGATAGATATCAACAGAGCTGAAATAAATACGTAGATACATAAATGGCAAAATTATTGTTGATTTATTATTTAATATTTAATCCTATAGATAGATAGATAGATAGATAGATAGATAGATAGATAGGAAAAGACTGGGATAGATAGATAGATAGATAGATAGATAGGAAAAGACTGAGATAGATAGATAGATAGATAGATAGATAGATAGATAAGAACAGACTGAGATAGATAGGAACAGACTGAGATATCTAGATAGATAGATAGATAGATAGATAGATAGATAGATAGATAGATAGATAGATAGATAGATAGATAGATATCAACAGAGCTGAAATAAATACGTAGATACATAAATAGCAAAATTATTCTTGGCGATCATCAATCATTGTTGATAATTCCCTCGCTTCAAACCGAAGTTTGATAACTTTGTGTAATAACATTTTTTTCTGCGCAACGAAAATTTTATTTTTTATTTAAAAAAACGATATTACATGTAATGTACAAGCAATATCTACATTCGGCCATAAATGTCAACCACATTTATTATAATCTCTTATTAATATACATCGGTTTTATGTATATACTTTTATATAAGATTTACAATATTCGTCTGCCTTTTCTACAAAAATTACAAGTTGTAATTCGTGTTTTTAAAAACACTAGTGAAGCTCAGGGCCCTCTAACTATCACTCTATATGTCTCTTGATGCTTTTCTTTAAAGTATTCGAGGCTTGAATCAATGATGAAGTGGTTAAGCATCCTACATCTCACGACCTACTAAAACACAATATGGCTTCCGTTTCACAGGTCTAATGCTGATAAGCTAACGGCAACGAATGAATTTGTATATCAAGATTTTGATAATAACGGCGAGTTTTTTCCTTCAGATATCTCGAAGGCGTATCAGAGAGTTTGACGTTGTGGCCTACTGCGCATGCTCCAGGGTACGGGTATTACAGGACGACTGTTTGATTTAATGAAATTGCTTATATCAAACCGTGAAACTCACTTCCAGATCTTTTCACACGAACGCGTGTGTTCCTCTAAGGCTTTATTCTGGGTCCGACGCTGTTTCTGATCTTAATCAATGAAATTCTTGATGTCATCAGTTACTAAGTAGCCATTTATGCAGGTGATACAACTATTTGCTACCATCTCAGTAAAAAATCTGACATAGCTGAAAATAGTTAACCCGGTGCTGTTCTTGAAAAAAACAGCCAATTAACTGGAACAGGAAATTGCATGCAAATTTGAATGCCTCCGAAACAAAACAGCTCTACTTTAATTAACATGAACAAGCCTTCCTGACCGCCATCAAAAAGACTGACTGGAGAGCAATAACCTGCGCCATCTTAACCTCATTCTTTCAACTGATTTGAAGTGGAACGACTTCATCAAGTCTATAGTTGCATCTACTACTAGGAATGTTGAAACACTGTGTCGGGCCAGGAAGTTTTTATCGTCTAAATCCATCTTGCATATTTAAAAATATATCATTCGTCCGTGCATTGAATACTGTTGCCATATCTGGTCGGGTGCTCCTGCTATTTCTCGTCAGAATCCATCTTGCACGTTTATAAATCTACCCTTGGTCCGTGCATTGAATACTGTTGCCATATCTGGTCGGGTGCTTCTGCTATTCATCTCGATGTTCTCGTAGGAATCCATCTGGCACATTTATAAATCTACCATTCGTCCGTGCATTGGATAATGTTGTCATATCTGATCGGGTGCTCCTGCTATTCATCTCGATGTTCTCGTCAGAATCTATCTGGCACATTTATAAATCTACCATTCGTCTGTGCATTGAATACTGTTGCCATATTCGGTCGGGTGCTCCAGCTATTCATCTCGATGTTCTCGTCAGAATCCATCTTGAACATTCATAAATCTACCCTTCGTCCGTGCATTGAATACTGTTGCCATATTTGGTCGGGTGCTCCAGCTATTCATCTCGAGAACCTTGACAAAAAAGAATCTGCAATCTAATCGGTTTTGACTTGGCATCTCGACTTCAGTCATTTCTCACCTACGTGACGTGGCTTCCCTGTCTTTTCTACAAATTTTGTCATAGAAACCTGACGTAAGGAGCTTTTTCCCTGACTCCCAGACTATATGAATTTAAGCGATCTACTAGATTGGCGTTTAGGTCCCACCCTTGTATTGTTGAAATAACTAAATGCAACTTCTACTTTAACAGTTTTTCTCACAATTCCTTTCAGTTTACTTGCTTTCCTTGCAACCACAATCTTCAAAATTTAAAAGCAACGTCTACGAATGCAAGTGTCCCTCAAAGCTCTATTCTAGGTCCTACTTTTTTCCTGATCTACATTAAAGATCTCCCTGATGTCATAATATCCCAAATAGACATATACACTGACGACACCACTGTTTACTCTCGCCTCGATCAAAAATCTGCTGAGGTTGACAAATCTAACCTCGCTGCCGAGCTTGAGAAGGACCTTCAATCTGTGGTGGAGTACGGTAGGAACTGGCACGTAAATTTTAATGCTTCCAAAACGAAGCTGCTATCTATTAACCATCAAAGACAAATGCTCCTACCACTCATTAGCATGGATCAGGCTAGCCTCCCTGAGAGCAAAGCACTTCGCCTCCTTGGCCTAACACTCTCAGAGGACCTCAAGTAGAATGACTATATTGAATCCATAGCTAAATCCGCTGCTTGGAAGGAAAATCCACTGTGCAGGGCCAGGAAGTTTTTCCCGTCTGAATCCATCCTGTACATATATAAATCTACCATACTGCTGCCACATCTGGTTGGGTGACCTTGCTATTCACCTCGGGGCTCTTGACAAAATCCAACGGAAAATCTCTAATGTGATCGACACCGACTTGGTAGCTCGGCTGCAGTCGCTCTCTCACAGGCGTGACGTGGCTTCCCTATGCTTCTTCTGCAAATACTTTCACGGCTTCTGTTCCAATGAACTTAGATCAATGGTGGCCCATATGTATGAATTTAGCCGAGCTACTAGACTAGCAACTAGGTCCCACCCTTTTACACTGAAACCGATAAAATGTAACCATAATTTCTACTCTAACAGATTCTTTTCTCGCACTTCCCACCTGTAGAATTCCTTTCCATATTCTTACTTCCCCGACAGCTACAATCTCCTGGAAATTAAATGTAATGCCATCTCCTAATCTCAATAACTCGTATCCTTTCTATCAAGCTTTTTAATACACCAGTATTCTCATCCATCTATTACCCTCCTCCTGACATCTTTCTGATCATTTTCCCCTATGTAACCCCCTGCACAACAGTGGCAGTGAAACCGACTTGCTTGGGATTAAATGATTTTAAAAAAATAGATATTTTTAGTTAGATGCCATACATGATACACTCCTAGGCGATCATGTCGAACTAGGTTGCCAATACTTTCTGCAGTAGCCTGGTTGCTATTCAAGGCCAGAGAACTCATTCTGTCATGCTATTCAACGCACAGCTGGAAGGAGAAGCGACGGATTAATACCTTTCCAAAGGGTATTTGTGCGTAAGCGAATGCAACGAATTTAACTCGAATACGAAATCGGGTTTCCGATTTCTCGTTTCAACTGCACCAGAACGCACATCCTGGTTCCTGACTTGACACTTAGAGTTGTGAGTTCAATACCAGGCTACAGCAGTAGAGAACAAGTGACTTGCCGGGTTAGAGGGAGATAACTCATGACTTCCAATCGTGACATTACTACCATGCAAAGAATTAGAATGATATACCCTAGTGGTTTTAACAAAGGGTTCGCTTCGAAATTCCTATCAACTAAAGAAGGCCTGAGCCTACAACGGCCGAAATGTCGTACAAATGGCAACACACATGAGGACATTAGTCCAAATAAATAGTGTAAATACTACCTCATCTCAGGAATGATCTTCATTTATTCCGTAGTCGAGCCTCGTCTGATAATTCATGAGTTATAGAAATATATGGATAAAGATGTTGATTATTTTCTGTAACTTGACACAAAGAGTTCTAAGTTCAATTCCAGGTTACAGCAGTGGTGGACAAGTAACTTATAGGGTTAGAGGAAGATGACTCATGTATACCAGAAGAGGCTCGACTACGCAAGGAATGAAGATCATGTATCCCAGTGATCGTATTAAGGGATTCAGATCAAAATTCCTAGAACCTGAAGAAGACCGGAGCGTACAACAGCCGAAACGTCGTCCAAATGACAACAAAAATGAAGAATAATGTAAATAGTGTAAATGCTACCATAATCTCAGAAGTATAGACAATTAGAATGATCTATTATTAAACGTTGTACAAATGGCAACCAAGATGAGGACAATAGTCCGAATAATGTAAATTGTGTAAATACCATCTCATCTCAGAAATATAGACAAATAGAATGATCTATTATTAAATGCCGTACAAATGGCAACAAAGATGAGGACAATAGTCCGAATAATGTAAATACTGTAAATACTACCTCATTTCAGAAATATAGACAAATAGAAAGATCTATTATTAAACGTCGTACAAATGGCAACAAAGATGAGGACAATAGTACGAATAATGTAAATAGTTTAAATACTACCTCATCTCAGAAATATAGACAAATAGAATGATCTATTATTAAACGTCGTACAAATGGCAACAGAGATGAGGACAATAGTCCGAATACTGTAAATACTGCAAATGCTGCCTCTTTTCAGAAATATAGACAAATAGAATGATCTATTATTAAACGTCGTAGAAATGGCAACAGAGATGAGGACAATAGTCCGAATAATGTAAATACTGCAAATGCTGCCTCTTTTCAGAAATATAGACAAATAGAAAGATCTATTATTAAACGTCGTACAAATGGCAACCAAGATGAGGACAATAGTCCGAATAATGTAAATACTGTAAATACTACCTCATCACAGAAATAGACAAATAGAATGATCTATTATTAAACGTCGTACAAATGGCAACCAAGATGAGGACAATAGCCCGAATAATGTAAATAGTTTAAATACTACCTCATCTCAGAAATATAGACAAATAGAATGATCTATTATTAAACGTCGTACAAATGGCAACCAAGATGAGGACAATAGTCCGAATAATGTAAATAATGTAAATACTACCTCATTTCAGAAATATAGACAAATAGAATGATCTATTATTAAACGTCGTACAAATGGCAACCAAGATGAGGACAATAGTACGAAAAATGTAAATAGTTTAAATACTACCTCATCTCAGAAATATAGACAAATAAGACGAAGAATTTGCTTACTGGATAAAAATATATCAAAATAAACGAAGGCAAAATAGTAATGCTTTCGTTTTACATTGTAAAACGAAATTTATTTTGCATCATGTCTGTCTGACGATTCGCTTTGAAGCTGTTAGAATTCACTCGCGATGGGTTACCGCAGACATTGAGAGACTTCAGAGAAAAACACATTACGAATTTCTTGAGCACGTCGTCGTCCGTTGATGGATAGTTGAGCGTGAATCAGACGTATATTGTCGATTCTGAATAAAGAAAAAAAATGAGTGCATACGGGTTCCATCTAATCAAAATAATTGTATGATCAAAAACTAGAGTTGGAGTCAAATGTATATGTATCTGAAATGCAAATTTCGTAAAGTTAACTTTTGGAAATCTGAGTCAGCCGAATATGAATGAACGAATCAGATATGTTGTAATCTAAAAGCGAAATGCCAGAGAAAAAGCTGCTAAACAGGATCTTTTTCAGATTAGAAGAATGGCTGAGCAAAGCTTTTAAATGAATAAAACAGAAGAGAAATTCTACTTTCTGCAAATTGATGTTTATCAATCAAGATTTCAACGAATGCTTTAAGGTAATTTTCTTGTGCCAGACTTAGATAAATTTAGTAAAATATACTGAAGATTGTAGCGATATCTCTTAAGGTAATTTCAACCGAAAATTGTATTTACTGTGATCTTTGGTTATAAAGATCTATACTATAAGGGCCATATTCAACCCGAGACAATGATTATATGGAATCGGAATAGACATAAAGTCTAGATAAAAATAGGGAACCCTAGTGGAACTTAACTTCAGGGTGGGGAGGAAAAAATAAAGAACCTCAACCAAAAAAAAAAAAAAAAAAGTTATTAAATTGATGGGAATATAGAAATTCGAACAATTAAAAACAGAACAATCCCCTAACTGACTTGAAGACTTTCATTCTTTCGGTTTTATTTTTTTTTTTTTTTTTTTATTTTTAATCATCTCACCCCAAGCAAGGCATTCCACTGCCACTATTGCGCATGGGGCTACATAGGGGAAGGTAAAGAGAAGGAGTGGTTAGACATAGGAAATGTCAGGAGGAAGGTGACAGATGAGTAAGGATACCAAGGATGAGGGTTGGGCAGATGGGAAGAGTGTTTGATAGAATGGGAGCAGGTTAGTGTGTTAGGAGGTGTCTATTGACCTTACATTTAAACTCCTGGAGATTGTAGCCGTCGGGGAAGCAATCGTTTGGAAGAGAATTCCACAGTCGGGAAGTGCGAGGAAAGAAACTGTTGGAGTAGAAGTTACGGCTATTTTTCCTTTTTTTGTTTTTTATATATTTACTTATTCAACTTACTATATTTGTTTTTCCTTCTTTCTTTCAATTATTTTTTCCATTTGTCTTCTTTCTTTGTTCATTTAATATCTTTTTTATTTTTTCATTCAGTCTTTGTGTTTTGTTTTCATTCTTTTCTTATCCGTTTGCTTGTATTTCTTCTTTCATTTATTAAAAAAGATTTTCTTCTATTTTTCTTTCAATATTTTTCTTTCTCTTTTTTCTTTCATGTAATCGATGTATTTGCTTTCTTTCCTTATTCAATATTTTTAATTGCTATCTTTCTTTTTTTAATCATTTCGCCCCAACCAAGGCATTTTACTGCCACGGTTGTGCAGGTGGTTACATAGGAGGAAAGTTATGAGAAAGAGTGACAGGTTATAAGGGGTGTCAGGAAGTGGGTAAGAGAAGGATGAGAATACTGATGAGAGTGAACGGAGAAAGAGCATGAGAGAAAGGATGCGAGTCAGTGAGGTAGGGGATGACTATTGAGCTTACATTTAAATTCTTGGGGATCGTAGCTGTCGGGGAAGCGAGCAAACGGAAGGGATTTTCTTAGGCGGGAAGTGTGAGAAAAGAAGCTACTAGAGTAGAAGTTGCGGTTACATATTATCGATTTCACTGTAAAAGGATGGGACCTAGTTGCTAATTGAAAAGCTCAAGTAAATTTATGGGGCACCAGTGTGCTGAGTTCATTGAAACGGAAGCCGTGAAAGTATTTGTAGAAGAGACACAGGAAAGCCACATTACGCTGGTGAGAATGTGACTGCATCTGAGCTACTAAGTTGGGATCAATCATATTACAGATTCTTCTCTGGGTTTTGTCAAGGACCTCGAGGTAGATAGCAGAGGCACTCGGCCAAATATGACAGCTGTATTAAATACACGGCCGGATGTTGGATTTATATACGTGCAGGATGGATTCAAACGGGGAAAAATTTCCTGGCCCTACAGAGAACCGATTTTGTTAGCAGCGGATTTAACTATGGATTCGATATTGTCATTCCACTTGAGGTCGGTTGTGAGAGTTAAACCGAGGAGGCGCAATAGTCAATCTTTGTAATATCTTTTTTTCCTTTTCTCATTTAATATTTTTCTCCTCTTTTTCTCATCCAATCTTTTTATCTATCTTCCATCATTTTCTCTTTTAAGGCTTATATTTTCTTTCTTTTCTCGTTCAATACTTTTGTTTTTCAATCTTTCTTTCATTCAATCTTTTTATTTTCCTTCTTTTCTTTCTCATTCAAGTTTTATCATTTCTTTCGATATTTTTGTTTTCCAATATTTCATTTAATCATTTTTTATCTTTCTTCCTGTTTTCATTCAAGTTTTGTCTTTTCTTTCTTTAAGCGTTCACTATTTTTTCAATTTTTCATTCATTCAAACATTTTATTTTCCTTCCTTTCTTTTCTCATTCAAACTTTATATTTTCTTTTTTTTTTCTCTTTCAATATTTTTGTTTTTCCATCTTTCATTCAATCTTTTTTTTACCTTCCTTCCTTTTTTTAATTCAAGCTTTGTCTTTTCTTTCTTTTTTCGTTCAATATTTTTTTTCCATCTTTCTGTCATTCAAACATGTTATTCTCCTTCCTTCTTTTTCTCATTCACGCTTTATATTTTCTTTCTTTTTTCGTTCAATATTAATTTTCTTTCTCTTTCATACAGGCATTAAGTATGTCTCATTTCATTTCTCGTTGAATAATTTTGTTTTTTTCTGTCTTTTTTTTTTTCAGGTTTTATGTTTTTTCTCGTTCACTATTTCTGCTTTTCCTTCTGTCGTTCATTTAAGAATTAAATTTGGCTTCTTTCTTTTTTGTTTAACTTTTTCCTTCTTCATACAAGATTGGTATTTTCCTTTTTTCTTTACTCAATTAATATTTTTTCGTTCTTTCTTTAATCTTTCATTTTTTTTCGTTTTCTTGTTTCTTTCATCATAATTCTCTCTTATTTTTCTTCATTATTTTAATTTTGGTTATCGTTTGCTTTCTATTTTTATTTCCTTGTTATAATGTTATTTTTATTTCTTTTATTCTCATTCATTTTTTATATTTCTTTTTCTTTAATTTTTCTTTGTTTGTTTCTTCCGTCATTCTTTCTTTCGTCTAATAGCTGTTTTTTCATTTTCTGCATTTTCTAAATTATTTACAACTTTGTGTTTCATTTATTTTTTCTTATTTGATTTCTTTCTTTTTCCATCAATTTTTTCATTTTTGTTTTTCGCTCTTTCATTCTTTCTTAATAGTTGTCTTCTGTCATTCATTTTTCTATTTGTTTCATTTTTTTTTCAGTCTTTTTTTTTTACCAGGCTCTCGACAAGAATAGCGAAGCTCGAACCATTGCCTTGGATATTTCCAAAGCGTTCGACAGCAAACAGCGAGCTATGCTATAACTGGGCATTTGTTTGACCTAATCCAGTCATTCCTCTCTAATCGCAGATTAAAGGTGGTATTAAACGGACATGCCTCCCAAAACTACCATACGAATGCGGGTGTCCCTCAAGGCTCTATCTTAGTTCTTACGCTCTTTTTGATCTACATCAACGATCTCCCCGATGCTATAAGATCCCAAGAAGGCATGTACGCCGATGACACCACAGTTTACTCTCGATCAAAAATCCGGTGTGGGCGACAAAGCGAACCTCGCTGCCGAGCTTGAGAAGGGCCTTCAACCGTGGTGGATTGGGGTAAGAAATGGCTCGTAAATTTTAATGCCTTCAAAACGAAACAGCAATCAATTAACCATCATAGACAATCGCTCCTAGCTCCCATTAGCATGGAACAGGCTTCCGAATTCAATAAAAGGCCTGCTTTTATCTTCCTATGATCCACCAAAACGAATTTGACTACTATGATCGCAAAAACCAATCACCTCCATTTCTGCGTAAAAAAATTTAAAAAAAATCATTAAACAAAAGCTGAGAGACGATTGACCGACCGACCGGCGACAGATATTAGGCGGGGACATTTTAAAAGGGATAATGTTGTCCCAGTCGGCTTTCTATTTCATTCCTCCAACAGCGACCCCCCATCGCTTACCCCTGCCACTTACCCTATATAAGTTGTTAGAATCTTTCAATGGGCCAGGTTCTTATCTTATCATACGTAAGTGTATATGTTTGCAACTATTTGTTCTCGTATGTATGGGTATATATTTCGTTTTTGCTTGATCTGCGTGTGTCGTTCGTTTGTGGTGCAATTTTCGATAACAGTTTCAAACGTACACGTCATAATTTCAGTCATTTAACTTCGGTTTAATTGTTTTCACTTTGAAGTATTTTTGACGTTCCTTGAGGAAAAGTAATTTTTGTTAGGTGTTTTTTTCTTCCAGATTTTCTTTTATTTTTCTGATTTCTCGATGTTTATTTTTATTATGGTTTTAAATATTTAGGTTGACAGGGGTCTGCATATGTCATTTTCTTTAACTTTTCAATAATGGACTTTTATCCGGCCAGCAACCCATCATTATAACACGATCCGGCCCGCGGGGTCGAATGAGTTGCTGACCCCTGTTGTAGTTCTTCGTATTTTTTTCTCATTCATTCTTTCCATTGGGCTTTTTTCTATTATTTATTCCGTATTTTTCTTCTTCCTTTTTCTCATTCATTCTTTACTTTTTGCTTCCTCCGATAATTTATTCCTTTTTTTTCTTACACATTTGTTTCTTTATTTTTCCTATCATTTATTCCTTATCATTCTTTTCCTTTTTTCACAAAACTTCTTCTTAATTCTTCTAATTATTTCTTCCGTATTTTTCTTCTTCCTTTTTCTCATTCCTTCCTTAAATCTTTTCTTTTTATCCTGCTCGTCTATTTGTTTTATTGTTTCTTTCCGTCTCTTCCTTCTTCAGAGACTCATATTGCGAAGTGCGTCTCATATTGCCACGTGCATAAATCATCCAAAAATAATCTTTTTTCCGAGCAAAGATCTGATTTCTGTGAAAAGCCGTCAGACTGCCATTCGAATTTGGAAGCAATTTAAATGTTGTATCAATGATTATTACGACTAATAATTCTTCTCTGAAGTACCATTGATTGTATTACATTAGATTACCGAGGGAAATATTAATGGTTGGTTGCAAATGTTAAAATATATTTACTACATGAATATAACATAAATAAACAGATTTAAGAAGAAGAAGAAGAAGAAGAAAGAAAACGATTAAAAGAGAAAAAAAAGAAAAAAAAGAAAAAGCAGAAGATGAAGCAGAATTAGAAGAAAAAGAAGAATTAGAAGAAGAATTAGAAGAAGAAGAAAAAGCAGAAGAAGAAAAAAACGAGGAAGAAGAAGAAAAAAAGAAAGAACACGAAGAAGAAGAAAAAGAAGTAGAAGAAGAAAAAGAGGCAGAAGAAGAAGAGGAAGAAGAAACAGAACACGAAGAAGAAAAAGAAAAAGAAGAAAAGGAAAAGCAGAAGATGAAGCAGAATTAGAAGAAGAAGAAGAATTAGAAGAAGAAGAAAAAGCAGAAGAAGAAAAAACGAGGAAGAAGAAAAAAAGAAAGAACACGAAGAAGAAGAAAAAGAAGTAGAAGAAGAAAAAGAGGCAGAAGAAGAAGAAGAAGAAGAAAAAGAACACGAAGAAAAAAAAGAAAAAGAAGAAAAGGAAAAGCAGAAGATGAAGCAGAATTAGAAGAAGAAGAATTAGAAGAAGAAGAATTAGAAGAAGAAGAAAAAGCAGAAGAAGAAAAAACGAGGAAGAAGAAGAAAAAAGAAAAAGAAAGAACATGAAGAAGAAGAAAAAGAAGTAGAAGAAGAAAAAGAGGCAGAAGAAGAAGAAGAAAAAGAACACGAAGAAGAAAAAAGAAAAAGAAGAAAAGAAAAAGAAAAAAGCAGAAGATGAAGCAGAATTAGAAGAAGAAGAATTAGAAGAAGAAGAATTAGTAGAAGAAGAAAAAGCAGAAGAAGAAAAAACGAGGAAAAAGAAGAAAAAAGAAAAAGAAAGAACACGAAGAAGAAGAAAAAGAAGTAGAAGAAGAAAAAGAGGCAGAAGAAGAAGAGGAAGAAGAAAAAGAACACGAAGAAGAAAAAAGAAAAAGAAGAAAAGAAAAAGCAGAAGATGAAGCAAAATTAGAAGAAGAAGAAGAATTAGAAGAAGAAGAAAAAGCAGAAGAAGAAAAAACGAGGAAAAAGAAGAAAAAAGAAAAAGAAAGAACACAAAGAAGAAGAAAAAGAAGTAGAAGAAGAAAAAGAGGCAGAAGAAGAAGAGGAAGAACAAAAAGAACACGAAGAAGAAAAAAGAAAAAGAATCGAAAGAAGAAAAAGAAAAAAGAAGAAAAGTAAAACGAAGAAATGAAAAAGAAGAAAAATCAGAAAAAAAGCAGAAGAAAAAAAAAGAAAAAGCAGAATTAGAAGAACACGACGAAGAAGAGCAAGAATAAGAAAAAGCAGAAGAAAAAACGAAGCAGAAGAAGAAGAAGAAGAAAAAGAATCAGAAGTAAAAGAACAAGAAGCAGAGATGAAAAAGTACAAAGAAGAAAAAGCACAAATGAAGAAGAAAAAAGAAGCAGAAAAGAAGAAGCAATGAAATAATAAGAAGCATAAAAAGAAGCAGAAAAGAAAAAGAAAAAGGAGGAAAAACAAAAGAAGAAGAAAATAGAAGGAGAAGAAAAGGAAGAAGAAGCAACAAAAGATGAAACGAAATAATTGCGGTAACACTTCTGATATTTTCAACCCTTAAAAACGAATGCATTTCAAGCAAAAGAAAAATTCAAAATGACATAAAGTTCAACATGATGTCGTTATTACATTATACATTATAAACACGGACAAATCATCAGGGACTTTAAAAATCAAATATTGCTTTCAAGCAGAAAAAGTCTGACAACATTTTAAAAGAAAATAAACGTTATAAAGAATTTTTAAATTCAAAGGCCGTGATAATCTATACAACATGCACACGTGAATATAGTAGATAGATCTTAAATGGAGTAGATAGATCTAACTATAGCCCGGTTCACTCCACCCACGTCTATTGAACAGGTTAAGAAGCTCATCCCTTGTTCTCTGTTTAGGATGTGGTTTTCGGCTTTTTCTTTTCCAATATTTTCACTATTACGTAGCCCCCTGCATATCAGTGGCGTTACTGCTTTGCTCGGGGTGATACGATTGAAAAAAAATGTGCTCACTTGGTTGTTAAAGATTTTAAATACCGTAAAAATACGTTAGAGAATTTAAACTTCGAAGGAACTAATTATGTAAATTATCAAATTACTCAGAAGCAAATAATTATTTTCCTTAATTATATTTCAAATAAACTCTCTAAACACAGGTAAGTACATGTCCAGAAACTTGATAAACTGTGCGATTGATAAGAGCTTTTTACTTCTGATATGTAGTGCTTCTAAAATTTTTAGGCGTCTAATGTCTGTGTGTTGATCAATAATTTTAGTATTGTCTATAAGAATTTTACGAATGTCAGAAGGCTGAAGGGAAACACTTTTCTTGCAACAAGGCAATATTTGATTTTTAAACAGTAATAAAGTCCCTGATGAGGAATGACGTTCGTAACTACTAGGACAACTTTTGGACAATTTTTATACAAATATAATTCCGAAATAAAATGTCTAATCAGAAAATATAAAAAATCAAAAGAAAATATATATGACTATGTTGTCTCTATGGTTTAATACAACTTGCTTAAAAGAAAGACGCTGCCAAAATATAAGTACTTTATATATATATATATATACATACATATATATATATATATATATATATATATATATCGAGGCAGCAAGTAATTTTCTAAACATATGCTGTTAAATATAAGAGACAATGAATGTCTATTATGTTTAATCATGAGCCGTTCTAAACGTCGAATTTTTGCTTTAATTCCAGTTGAAAATAAAGACAAAAATTCTCCAATATTTGGATAATTATTTATTGGTTTTCTTCTAAGCTTTCGGCTCACATGAGCCATCTTCAGAGAGGTTGTTTAAACTGAAATATTATAAAATCCACCATCACCGACGAATTTATTTTGTGTTGACATAAAACTCCGCTTGGCAACGGCAATATTTACCAAAAATAATAAACACAGTTCTTAAGTTTGCGATGTGGTTTTATGGCGTCACACTGCGGGAAATTAAAAAATTTGCTGAGATTAAAGCAAAAATACGACGTTTAGAACGGCTCATGATTAAACATAATAGACATTCATTGTCTCTTATATTTGATAGCATATGTTTAGAAAATTACTTGCTGCCTCGATATACTAAATATATATATATATATATATATATATACGAGTGAATAAGAAACGAAGAAAACGGTTAAATATACAAAATTAGATTAATTACAAAACTGTGCTTAAATAAAAAATATTCTGTTGTTGTACAAATAAACATTAAAGATAGGTCCGATTCCATCCCTTTCCACCTTTTGCACCACCTTATTCCCCCCCACTCTAATAAAACCAAAGAATAAAGGCTAGCCAGGCGGTCATAAAACACACTTTCTTGAAACAACTATATCTCCTACCTACCCCACTTTCTTCAAAATTCTAACGAACAATTTACAAGACTTATTCCCTTATTGCTAACCCTCGCAAATGAGTTGTGTGTGGGATGAGACATTGGAAGCTCAATGTCGAAACAAAATGTACAATTTGTAGTGGGTATATGTAAAAAAAATTGTACATGTTCTAAAATATAATATATATATATATATATATATATATATATATATATAATATTAACTATAGTTATTACAATACTAATAGTAACAGAACTAACTCTGCCAAAACTAGTACTAATAAAGCTAAATTTAAATCGTCTTGAACAACCCACCGAGGACAAACTCGGAGGGAAAAGAAGGGGAAGTAAAAAAAGAAACAAACGAAGTACATGAACAAAATGTCAAGCACTCGTAAGAAAGAAAAAACCCCAAGACAAAACCCTTAACTAAAGTGCTCAATACGAAAGAAGAGCAACAAAGACAGAAAATCTAAGCAAGAGCCAACAAACCTACCTAGGTTTCACCAAACGGCTCGTCAGGGTAAATTTCCCCTGACGAGCCGTCGGGTGAAATCTAGGTAGGTTTGTTGGCTCCTGATTATATATATATATATATATATATATATATATATATATATAACATTCCTCTCTAGTCACGCTTAGGGGCTTGTTTCTTTGTTTTTATGTCTTAATATAAGATAGTCAATCGTACCTTCATCGTTATTATAGACGGCATAACTATATAAATATTTTGCTGTCATTTTGATGGCACGGCCAATTCGTAATGCTATTAATCAGTGATAATACAAGATAACAAATTCAAAATGGCATTTCAACTAGACAAAGGAAGTAAAATAAACTATAATACACCTACTGGCGCTTCCATAAACCTAAATATGTTACCAAAAGCAAATGCAATGGACCATATTCAGAAACAACGTGTCTTCATAGTTCTTTCTGGCCAATATTTTACCCATGCCCAGCAAACTAATGTAGACAAACTCCTCCTCAATCTGTGTTTACGTAAAATAAAACTAAATAAACTTTTCCGTTACACCCAATGTTGTGTAGGGCAGCATTTTTGCTGTTTCCGTAACAAACTGTTTTTTATAGAGCAGGGTTGTTAGCTCAACACCCAAGCCTGGAGGAAGATGATTTTCTAAGCGTAGCTTAGACGTGACAAACGGCCGAAAGTAGGGGGTACTCAGTGAGGACCGAACTCACTACTCACTTATAATGATTCTAGCGAGACGAGCTTGCTAACCATTACACCACACCGAAGTGCCCACGTAATGCAGGGTAAAAGGCTGAATTTTTAAATTCATTCCGCATATATTTGCTAACAAGCAATTAACAGCACACATACAGAAAGACCGAGTTAACACGAAATGCAGATTCTGTGTTCAATATCCAGAAACGATTGACTTTTTTGTCTTATGATTCACCAGCCACTAAATATATAACTTTGTATAAAAGGATGCTCAATATTTGCACAGGAATATCTACAACTTTTATAGGAGTGAAAATGCAAAATTTTGGTATGATCTCCCACAAGACCCAGTTACAGACATGGGACCTTTAACAATTTTCTTTGAATTTACAATACACACAGACAGAACAATCAAATCAAACCGTCACGAGGCAATGATCAAAGACTACAAAAACTGAGTGGTTACTTATTGGTATGGCGGGTCTTGTAAATGCTGATTGATATCTAAAGCAGACAGTAATATCGCTTGAAAAAATCTTAAAAAACTATCAAAATATCAAAATAAGAATCTTGAAGTGGAAATCTAAAATGTGTGGTATATGAAGACAGCAATGATTCCAGATGTTGGAGCTTTCAGTCTGACTGAAAAAGGATCTGATAGACACATTGATGTGTTCTCTTGGTAGCTCATTCCTTAAAGAAGAATAAAAAAAATTGTTTTCACTTGCACAGTTCACAGCTTACGAAGGGATTTATCTATGTAAAATGAATTGTTTTATTTTTTTGATATACACTACCGGCCATGATTGTTAGGACTTCTCAGTTTAAAAAAAAATTACATATTTCATAATATTTTTAGTATTTATTGCCAAGTGGATAATTCTAAATGAAAATAAAGTGGTTCTTTTGTTATTAATACTTTGCAAAATTTTACAAGGAAAGTAGCGACAATTTAACCATCGCACCTTGTAGATTTGCTCTCTCTCTCTCTCTCTCTCTCTCTCTCTATATATATATATATATATATATATATATATATATATATATACTACCGGCCATAATTATTAGGCCACCCCAGTGTATTTAAAAGAAATTATGTATTTCATACTATTTTTAGTATTTATTGCCAAGTGGATAATTCTAAATGAAAATAGAATGGTTCTTTTGTTATTATTACTTTGCAAAATTTTACAAGGCTGCCAGGGAGAGTTTGCTTTGGTAAACCAATAAGAAGAAGAGACTAGCATGGGGAAGAGAGCGCAAAAATAGACACCAGAAAAGTTCATTTGATGCACATCATATTGTGCAGTATCTAAACTTATTTATAAATGGAAAATTGTATGTCTGTGTGTATGTGTGTGTGTGTCTGTGTGTGTGTGTGTGTCTGTGTGTGTGTGTGTCCGTTACTTATAGACTCCGAAAAGCCTGAACCGATTTTCTTGAAAATTTACACAGTTGTACTATAAGCGTCTGCGAGTGTCCTTAGCTAGGTTTTGTGTCGAGGTACCCCCAATAAATATCAAAAATCGATAATCGAAAAAATCGGATTATAGAAGAAGTGGTCCGATTTTAATTAATTCGTCCGAATAATGCAAATACTGTAGCAAAATGAACTTCTCAACATGAAAATAACAAATTAGAGATAATACCAACACATCCATGATTACAGCACCTGGTATTTCCAAGCGGTTTCCTATCTCGTTCCAGCTAGGGTCGACGTTGCTTAACTTCGGTGGTCGTACGGAGGATCGGTATTTCAACGTGGTAGGTTCTTAAGCCACACTGCCTGTACATTTAAGATTACAGCACCTGGGATTCCTAAGCTGTTACCCATTACCCAGTAGTGACCAGTGACGACGTTGCTTAACTTCGGTGATTGTACGGGAAAACTGTTTTTCAACGTAATATGCTTGTAAGCCATACCACCTTCACATAAAAGATTACAGTACTTGGAATTCCCAAGCTACCGCCCTATTTTGGTACTGACCAGGCTCGATTTTGGGGGAGTATGCTGGTCGTACGGGAACTTGTTTTTCAACGTGATAAGGTTGTAAGCCATATAACGCCTCTATCCAAGTTTACGCAACTTGGTATTCTGAAGCGGTGGCACATCTAAATACTGATATCACTTAAATTCGATCTGCTATGAAAGTGGGCTCCCTGTGCAGGGCCCGGAAATTTTTCCCACCTGAAACTATTCTGCACATATACAAATCTACCATCCGCCCGTGTATTGAATATTGCTGGCATATCTGGTCGGGTGCCCCTGCTGCTCTCCTTGGGCTTCTTGACAAAATACAAAGGAGGATCTGTAACGTGGTTGATACTGACTTGGCAGACCGGCTGCAGCCGCTCTCACACCGGCGTGATGTAGCTTCCCTGTGCCTCTTCTACAAGTACTTTCATGGCTTCTGCTCCGATGAGCTTAGATCACTGGTGCCGCCTAAGCAGGAATTTACACGAGATACTAGATTAGCAACTAGGTCCCACCCTTTTACAGTTAAACAAATAAGATGTAACCGTAAATTCTACTCCAACAGCTTCTTTTCTCGCGCTTCCCGCCTGTGGAACTCCCTTCCACAAGTCTGCTTTCCCGACAGTTACAATATCCAGGTGTTTAAATGTAGGGTCAATAGACACCTCCTATCACACTAACTCCCAGTTATTCTCAGAACACTCTCATCTACCCAACCCTCATTCTCGGTATCCTCACCCGCCTATCACCCACCCTCTGACATTTCCTATATTTAATCAGCGTTTCTCCACTCTACGTAGCCCCCTGCACAGTAGTGGCAGTGACATGCCTTGCTCGGGGTGAAACGCTTATAAAAAAAAAAAATCGTACGGGAACTGGTGTTTTAACCAGATATGGCTGTAAGCAGGAAATGATGACTGCCAATAGTCTAACTCAGTCGTTGTACTCTTGCTGCAATCTATTAAAAATGGAATTATCCAGATACAATGAAACCTGAAGACTCGTTTTTATTGTTTCATTTGTAATGATCCCGATTCTAAATTTTAGGTCCCCACAAACTATAAAACTGTTCAATTTTATCTTTTTCCCGATTTTAATTCTCTTTGAATTTTCCCTTTTTTTTTCTTTTGTTTTGTTTGTTACTAAGATAATTATTTACGTAATCGATAGCTGATCTGTCCTCTTTTAGGTGAACCTTTTCAAATAGAATTAGATAGCTTCTGACTGAGATTCTATTTTTTATTGGTAGCTTCAATTCACAGATGTTTGCAAAATTCTCAATGGATTATCATTCCAACCCAATCATGTCAGAACTAATTTAAGTGCTCAGTTTTGGAGTAGTTTTTTGTCCCCCTAAAAAAGTATTTTAGCAATCATTCCTTAGTTAAAATTTAGACAGTTAAATAAAATTATCCTTTTAAAAATATGCTGAATATTTTTTCTTAATTTTATGGTATTGATATAATTCTAAATGTCAGAAATAGAAATTTAAATCCATGCTTTACCAAAAATAAAGTCTGATTTATCTTTGTTCTTTTAAATATTTTCTCGATTATTTCATCTTTTTTTTTTAATCGTATCACCCCGAGCAAGGCGGTAACGCCACTGATGTGCAGGGGGCTACGTAATACTGAAAAGATTGGAAAAGATAAAGCCGGAAACCACATCCTAAGCAGGGAACAAGGGATGAGCCCCTTAACCTGTTCAATAGACGTGGGTGGAGTGTGAACCGGGCGATAGATAGATCTATCTACTCCAATTGAAAAAATAAACACAAAGTGAGAAGATTGGAAAAGAGAAAGCCGGAAACCACATCCTAAACAGGGAACAAGGGATGAGCACCTTAACCTGTTCAATAGACGTGGGTGGAGTGTGAACCGGGCGATAGATAGATCTATCTACTCCAATTGAAAAAAACAAAAAAAACAAAGTGAGAAGATTGAAAAAGTGAAAGCCGGAAACCACATCCTAAACAGGGAACAAGGGATGAGCCTCTTAACCTGTTCAATAGACGTGGGTGGAGTGTGAGCCGGGCGATAGATAGATCTATCTACTCCAATTGAAAAAAAAACAAAGTGAGAAGATTGGAAAAAAGAAAGCCGGAAACCACATCCTAAACAGGGAACAAGAGATGTGCCTCTTAACCTGTTCAATACTTAATCTATATAAAAGCCACATTAAAACAGTCAGCGTGGTAGAGTAGCATGAGTAGCTTTTTTCCTTTTTACACTTGAAGTTTTCTTCTTTTATCTACAATGTCCTATTAGACATTGGCGATTAGAACTTTTGTTTTACTTTTTATTTTACAGTAAAATTCAGTCTGTAAAAGTACCGGGGCCAATGGAGATAGTAGGTTACGTTATATGAAGAATAGTTTATATGAAGAAGATGAATGCAGAACAACTTAACACCGCCCAGTCAACAACGCTAACTGAGCCCCGGGACAACTCATCACCGGAACAACGCTGCACCAAAAAACATAACTTTCTTTTTAGCGTCATAAAAGTAATGTATTAAGGATTACGCGCAAATACCCTTGGGAAAGGTATTAATCTGTCTCTTCCTTCCAGTTATGGGTTAAATAGCAGGACAGATTGGTTTCTATAGCCTTGGTCGGCAACCAGTCTACCGCAGAAAGCAATGGCAACCTACTGCGGGATAATCTTCTGCCCAGTCAGTCATGTCTCTTTCGAGAAATGATCGCCAAAGCGTGTATCACGTATGGCACTTAACTGACTGACTGAATATAATAGTTGAAAACATGATTAAGGCTTCTACTGGTCATAAAGTGGGGGATCAGTTTTATATTGTTATGAAGTAATAAACTGATCCCCCATTTATTACTACGTATTAATAAAATACATTTCTTTCCCCTCTAGCTATGAGTCAAATAACAAGACAGATTGGGTTCTATAGCCTTGGTCGGCAACCAGTCTACCGCAGAAAGCAATGGCAACCTACTGCGGGATAATCTTCTGCCCAGTCAGTCATGTCGCTTTCGAGACATGATCGCCCAAGCGTGTATCACGTATGGCACTCAACTGATTAAGGATTAAAACAGTGGATATCTTACTATAAATAAAACATTTGAAAAGCACGTAAAATATGAAATATTTTTGTTTAGAGTATTTACATTATTCCGACTATTGTCCTTTTTTTTATTGCCATTTGTACGACGTTTCGGCCCTTCTACGCTCCGGTCTTTTTCAGGTGTTAGAAATTTCGAACCGAATACTTTATTATCATCACTGGGGTATATCATCCTCATTAGGTATATAAATACCAAAAATTCAGTTGTCTTTGTCCCTAAGAAAAAATGGCCCAGTGGATATAGACGTTTGTTAGTCCCTGAATTGAATCTTAAAGTTGTGAGTTCAATATCAAGTAACTTGCAGAGTTAGTGGGAGATAACTCATGACATGACTTCCAACCGAGTTTTAACGCAAGGAATGAGGACGATACACCCCAGTGATAAAGGGTTCGGTTCGAAATTCCTAAAACCTGAAGAAGGCCGAAGCATACAAGGATCGAAACGTCGTACAAATGGTAACAAAGATGAGAACAATAGTCTGAATAATGTAAATACTGTAAATACTAAATCATCTCAGAAATATAGATAAGTATTTTTTTGGTTTTAATTACATTTGTAGAAGTAAATAACAGAGGAAAACGGTAACTTAATCGGCATCATTGGATACTTAGTCGTCTATCAACTCCGACGATTGACACGAGAATCACAGCAATCTTCAGTCAGTCAGTTAAGTGCCATACGTGATACACGCTTGGGCGATCATGTTTCGAAAGAGACATGACTGACTGGGCAAAAGATTATCCCGCAGTAGTTTGCTATTGCTTTCTGCGGTAGACTGGTTGCCAGGTAAGGCTATAGAACCCAATTTGTCCTGTTATTTAATCCATAACTGGGGGGAGGAGACGGATTAATACCTTTCCTAAGGTTATTTGCGCGTATGCGAATGCAATGAATTCAACTGGAATTCGAACTCGCCTCCCTGATTTCTCGTTCGGAGCCGATAAGCTCTGCATCACAACGTACATTCATGGAAAACTTCTCCCTGCCCAAACAAAGTGGTGAGGACTATTTTAACTCTTTGCATCCAAATACTTAGATACTGTTTAGTTGATCTATGAGCAAAAGACATTTTATATTAAGGAGTAAGAATTAATGAAAGCTTTGTGATGATACCTAATATTATGGCACAACTTCTTACGTCAACATTCATTAATAAAAATACATTTCGGAGGCTCTAAGTAACGCTTTAATGTCTGCAGCCTAGAAGCCACGGAAATACCGTTCCCAGCTTTCTTCAACAAATTAAAAACAGATTGTAAATAAGTAGCTACTAAATCTTGTCGACTCACACATGATTATAAGTTATTAATCTAAAACGAAATTATTCGTAGATTGAAGGAATTCATAACGAACCAAGCTATTTGCCGGGGAGAGTCCAACCTTTTGTAGTCACCTATGAGAACAGAAAAAGCGAATGGTAATCGACTATACCAAAAAGATAAACCGGTTTATTTTGCGGGATAATCTTCTGCCCAGTCAGTCATGTCTCTTTCGAGACATGATCGCCCAAGCGTGTATCACGCATGGCACTTAACTGACTGACTGAATATAATAGTTGAAAACATGATTAAGCTTATACCGGGTATAAAGTGGGGGATCAGTTTTATATTGTTATGAAGTAATAAACTGATCCCCCCTTGATTACTACTTAATAATATAATACATCTCTTCTCCTTATAGCTATGAGTCAAATAACAGAACAGATTGGGTTCGGTAGCCTTGGCTGTCAACCAGTCTACCGCAGAAAGCAATGGCAACCTACTGCGGGAGAATCTTCTGTCCAGTCAGTCATGTCTCTTTCGAGACATGATCGCCCATGCGTGTATCACGTATGGCACTTAACTGACTGACAGATTTACCATGAATCTACTTTCGCAATGATTGCCGTAATTCTCGTGTCAATCGTCGTAGTTGATAGACAACCAAGTATCCAATGATGCCGAACAAGTTACCGTTTTGCTCTGTTATTTACTGGTACAAATTTAATTAAAAACAAAAAATACTTATCTATGTTTCTGAAATGAGGTAGTATTTACAGTATTTACATTATTCAGACTATTGTTCTCATTTTTGTTGCTATTTGTATGACTTTTCGGACGTTGTATGCTCCGGCCTGCTACCAACAATAGATGTGATGATAAATAAAATAACCAGAAACGTTTCTATAGAAAAGACGATGATAATTTAATGTGCTTAAAGTTTTCTTCAGTGAAATGATAAAAGTTATCAATTAAATATCTTTTCGTTTGTATTCCCTTACTTCTTTAAATAACGGCCAGCTTCCAGATTATGATTGTTAAAGCAATATTTGGCTTAAGCTGTTAAGCTCAAATATTTAACGATGCGATGAAGTATATTTTATTGTCAAAGAACTCGCCATAAGCTTATTCGATTAATAAATTAATTATTAATAATTTAGTTTTATCAAAATATTAAAATAGGAAAATCGTGACATATTAACAACTTTTTCCATTTTACTAAAACCGACCCTAAACAGTTCAATCTTCCAGTATTTCTTTCATTGATATCTTCACTGAAATCAAGTCTCTTTCTGATATGTATTTTCAGTCTAGCCATAATTATTAAATAAGAATATTCCTACTGTAGAGCGCTCAATTCTCTTAGAAGAAGGTTGGGTCACTATGTCGATCCAGGATGTTTTTTCCACCTGAATCCATCCTGCATATATACAAGTCAACCATCCGTCCGTGCATGGAGTACTGCTGCCATTTATGGTCAGGTGCCCCTGCCGTTCTCCTCAGTGTTCTTGACAGGCTCCAAAGGAGAGTCTGTAATGTGATAGGTATTGATCTGGCGGCTCGACTGCAGCCACTTCCCCATCGTCGAAATGCGGCCTCCCTTTGTCTGTTCTATAAATACTTCCATGGCTTCTGCTCGGATGAGCTTAAGTCACTGATGCCTCCTCAACAGGTGTTTACTCGTGCAACCAGACTGTCAACTGGGTCTCACCCATTCACAGTCAGGTTAGCCAAATGCAGACGACAATTCTACTCCTGCTGCTTCTTCTCTCGCACTTCCCGCCTGTGGAACTTGCTCCCGTATTCTTGCTTTCCTGACGGCTACAACCTCCAGAAATTTAAATGCAAAGTCAATACTCATCGACTAACCTCTGGACTCTAGCTCTCTCCCCACCCCTGTATAACCTTCCCTTTCTCTCCACCTATGTATCTGTCATCGCACCTGCTTTCTCAGCTTTCTATTGTTCCTTTCTAACTATTTTGTACTGCTCACTCTTTTCTAATTAATCTTTTTACATTTATGTAGCCCCCTGCACATCAGTGGCGTTTCCGCCTTGCTCGGGGTGAAATGATTAAAAAAAAATGGAAAGTAATCCTGTCTTTGTGGTATTATTTGAAATGGAGATAATGATGATTATAATGGGTCTGGTGGCGAGTATAAAAATATCACAGAGAACTCGTTACCAACAAGAGGCAACGCATAGGCCCAAATAGGCCCTTCAAGTATCACAGACCAACCTCGAACCTGAAACGTGGGAAACCATTCCTGCAAATCGGTCTTACTTGGACTATCAGATGTGTGTGTGGAAGAGAGGGCAAGACTTTTGAATTCAGTCGTCAATAGAAATAGCATCTGCGACGTGCTGTCAGTCTCTCCAAGTCGCGACCAGCACCACTCATGTTCACGATTCTTCAGGAATAGTTTGAGCCTTCACAGCCATCTCCGTCATCGCCAAAAATGAAAGCTGGATAGGACAGAAATGGAATAAGGAGAGTGGATGACGATCGTGATGCACAGATACGAACGGATGCTGTCGACGAAAAATATTTCAACAAACTGAAGGAGGAACTCAAATCAAAGAAATGAACGAAGGAAATTTTTGAGAGAAAATGCGGCATTTTCTTTTATATATATATATATATATATATATATATATATATATATATATATATACGCTCTCACACCCAGATTGAGCACTCTGGAAGAATGGTAGACTTTGAAAAAACAGTAGCTACTCTAGCATCTACGCATCATTCATTCAGTAATGAATTAGAATACTCTCAGCTACTAGCGTGTGTATATATGATATATCACACGCTAAAAGTCTGCCTCCTTCTACCGAGCGCCCATTGTTCAGAGGTAGAATCGTCGACTGACGCCAGTTCGGTCGTGTTTCAATCCTGGGTAAAAAGCAATCAGATGTCTAACTACTGATGAGCTGTGATACAGCGAAACAAATCTATCTGCCGATGACTATATATATATATATAAAGGCGGCAAAATTCAGGGAAGAATTGGTAAAATACCAAATAAGGTTGCTAAATAATCCAGGAGGATCCTAGTAATATTGTTAAAATATTAAAACTGATCCAATGGAGAGCTCAATGCAAGCCAATTCTATTTACAGAGTGGATATTTCTTTATCTGTAAATTCAGATTAAACTTTTTGGGGAAATAGCCATTTTCAACATGTCATTTTAAGGCATGCATTCTTCCAACCCTTATAAACAGACAATGAGGATAATTTCTAGGCCCAGAGGTTTGTTTTGGTAAAGGAAATGGTTGTGATGTATTGGTTTTCACTGGATTGTGTTGGGTTGGGCTAGGGTCAAGCCATATATCTCCCACTACCAAGGAGGAATTACGACTACCTCCTTTTCCCTGTCCAACTCAATGAAAACTAATACATACCAACGCCTTCTTTTACCTTAACTAACCTCTGGGCTTAAAAATTTTCTTCATTCTCTGTTTATAAGGGGTCGAAAAAGGCGTGTCTCAAAATGACATGCTGAAAATGATTATTTCCCCACTAAGTTTTATCTGAATTTACAGATAAATAAAGATATATATATATATATATATATATATATATATATATATATATATATATATATAACCTCTCCCTAGATTATTTCCCGGCATTCCATAGATAAAGAAGATAAAAAAGGAAAGGCAAAGGTTCATATCAAAAGAAGATGAAGTAAAATAAATAGCTTCTGTAACGACGGCTGCTAGAATGAAAGTTTCACATAAAATGTGGAAATAATGTTTAAAAAAATAATGTATAAAAAATGACAAGAGATATAAATCCCAGTGACAAGAAATATTGGGACGTTAGAAAAAAATGACTGAATGTATTTTGTTTTATTTTGATTTCAATACTTTCCAACTCGAAACTATAAATGGGAAAGGAGAAATAGAAAACACATTTTACAAAATAAGGGAAAAAAATGCGACAGTTATTTTGAAGGAGTTAAATGGGAAATTCAAACTAGCAATATTTCCGAGTATTTTTTGATATTTATTTATGTATTTATTTCGCTTCATATAAATCAGTCAAAGATATTTGAACGCATCTTTTCATATTCGCTCTTTTTGACTTCTTTATTTCCAAAGTTCTCTCCCCTGATCACTTCATCGACAACAGTTTTTCAAGAACGTTTTTATATATAAAAAATAGGATGAAAAAATTTCAAAATGTCGATGTGCGAGATGTTCAAGTAAATTTTGATTGATTATCAAAGTTAAGGAGATGTGATGAACTTGACTATCAATCACAATTTGCGGGTTCCTTAACCTATCGGGATTAAGAAGTGGAATAATCGACTGGAATGTTGAGAAAAGAGGAAGGGAAAACAGATGGCAGATGTTCGATAAAAATTGGAATATAAAAAATGGTAAAGAGGGAGAAAGATTGATAAGAGAAAATAAAAAAAAGTGTTTAAAAAAAAAAGATTTTCTTTTATTCCAATGGAACTCTCTTCCGGTTTCTTGCTTTCCTGTCAAATACGATTTCCAAAAGTTTAAATGCAACGTCAATCGTCATCTGTTGTTTCCTTAAACCCTACTCATACATTAGCCTTTCTTCGATAAAAAGTTTTCTCAGTGTATTTGACTCTCACTAATCCCTTGCGTCTTAGTGTTTTTATCGCCTTGATTGGCGTGAAATGCAAAGAATGTTAAAAGGAAAAAAGGAATGATTAACAAAGAAGATTGAGAGAAAATGAAAAAGACTTAAAAAAGCAGAGAAAGGCAACACAAGAAAGAAGAGAACAAAAGATGAATAAAAGAAAAAGTTAATGAACAACAAAAAAGGAAGAAAAGAAAGGAAGAGAAAGAAAAGGGAGAAAAAAGAAAGAAGCAAACAAACAAACAAAGGGCATCAAACAGTTGAAAATTACTGGGAGAAAAGTAACAATGGTAGAGCAAAAAAACAAAAAAAACTGCAGAATAAAAATGATGCCAAACAATGGGGTTGGAAAATGCAATGGGGTTGTAAAATTGTCAGAATATTTTTCTCAGTTACTCCCTATCTCTCACTTTCCCTCCATCCTATATATATATATATATATATATATATATATATATATATATATATTATCTTTCTCCATCCGTTATTAACTATTGTCATTATCTATCTATCTATCTATCTATCTATCTATCTATCTATCTATCGCGCTCACTCTCTCTCTCTTTCTCTCTGTAGAGAGAGAGAGGCCAAGACAAAAATAGAGAGAGAGAGAGCAATACAGATAGATATATAGATACTAACATAATGACAATATTTATTAACGGACGGAAATAGATAGAAAGATATATATAAAGAGAGAGAGAGAGAGAGAGAGAGAGACAGACAGACAGACAGACAGACAGACAGACAGGGAGTAAGGGGAAGAGACAGATAAAAACAGCCCGAGATAGATAGATAGATAGATAGATAGATAGATAGATAGATAGACAGAATGTGATAGCTAGCTAGCTAGCTAGATAGATAGATATTGAACAGACTGAGATAGATAGTTAGATAGATAGATAGATAGATAGATAGATAATGAACAGACAGAGATAGATAGATAGATAGATAGATAGATAGATAGATATTGAACAGACTGAGATAGATAGATAGATAGATAGATAGATAGATAGATAGATATTGATAGATAGATAGATAGATAGAATAGATGAGATAGATAGATAGATAGATAGATAGATAGATAGATAGATAGATAGATAGATAGAATAGACTGAGATAGATAGATAGATAGATAGATAGATAGATAGATAGATATGAATAGATGAAATAGATAGATAGATAGATAGATAGATAGATAGATAGATAGATAGATAAAAATGAGTGAGTTGATTATGACTAAAGATAGTGAACGAAACAAACATTCGACGCAGCAAGTGGTTAGAAGGATAGTTGTGCTCGTGGTGGGGGAGAGTGAACGAGTCGGCTTTCTACCTCACCAGACATCCGCAAACACAAAATGGAATGCCATTTGGAACAACTTAGTAGATGAATCTCACATTTCAGTTAAACGTTTATATGATATGTAAATTTCAGATATATTCACGGCAAATTACTTCATACGCCATACAATATCTCCTGACAACATAATCTTCTGTTGATTTACTTTTTAATTCTGACTATCCTATCCATTTCAGTCTAATGCAAGTGCCTAGACACGTGGAGCCTCTTTGTTTGGCTTGGAGTTATTAATTTGTGACCACCGTAGGCAAATTTTCTGAGGGTGAATGAGAGGGTAACGATTTCGAAGAGCTTGCACATCGAAATGCTTGTTTGCATAAAACTTAAACGCGTGAATTATATATCCAAGGTAGAAAAGAAAAGGGTTGATGTTGATTTGAATTACGCATAAGAGAGTGGGGAGTGAAAGTAGAGTCGGCGGGGAAGACGGCCTTCATTTCGTATAAAATCTCTAAGTAAGACTGATGGATAGAGAAATAGATAGATTCTAACAGAATGTGGATAGATAGATAGATAAATAGAGAGATAGATAGATAGATAGATCGATAGATAGATAGATATGAACAGACTGAAATAGATAGATAGATAGATAGATAGATAGATAGATAGATAGATATGAACAGAATGTGATAGATAGATAGATAGATAGATAGATAGATATGAACAGAATGTGATAGATAGATAGATAGATCGATAGATAGATAGATATGAACAGACTGAAATAGATAGATAGATAGATAGATAGATAGATAGATATGAACAGAATGTGATAGATAGATAGATAGATAGATAGATAGATATAGAATAGAATGTGATGTAGATAGATAGATAGATAGATAGACAGATAGATATGAACAGAATGTGATAGCTAGATAGATAGATAGATAGATAGATAGATAGATAGATATGAAGAGACTGAAATAGATAGATAAATAGATAGATAGATAGCTAGATAAATGAAGAGACTAGAAATAGATAGATAAAGATAGATAGATAGATAGATAGATAGATAGATAGACTGAGACTGAGATAGATAGATAGATAGATAGATAGATAGATATAGAACAGACTGAGATAGATAGATAGATAGATAGATAGATATGAACAGACTGAGATATATATATATATATATATATATATATATATATATATAGAGAGAGAGAGAGAGAGAGAGAGAGAGAGAGAATTAGAATCAGAGGGTGGGATTTCCGTATCAGTAGGGGGAAATTCAAATTTCAGTCGTGGGTAAGTCTCCCTTAAATTTACATTAATCGTTTCAAGAAATATACGAACGGTTAGATAGAATAGTTTGTTTCGAATTATTCTAGGTGTTGCTGACTGGGAAGTGGGATTTTTCGGCTGTTTCCGTCAGTCAGTTAAGTGCCATACGTGATACACGCTTAGGCGATCATGTCCCGAAAGAGACATGACTGACTGGGTAGAAGATTATCCCGCAGTAGGTTGCCATTACTTTCTGCGGTACACTGGTTGCCAGACAAAGATATTGAACCAAATCTGTCCTCGTATTTAACCCATATCTAGAGAGACGAGAGGGATTAATACCTTTCCCAAGAGTATTTGCTCGTAAGTGAATGCTAGGAATTCAACTGGAATTCTAACTTGGATACCCGATTTTTAACTTTAATGTTCTTTATTTTATTGTTGGTTGTTTTTCTGTTTATATGTGTCTATTTGCTTTATATATATATATATATATATATATATATATATATATATATCCGTATACAGTCCTCTTTCGCTGTATCACAGCTCTTCAGTACGGCTAGACATCCGGTTACTTCCAGCCGGACTTACACACACGCATATATATATATATATATATATATATATATATATATATATATATATATATACATTGATTGTTTAATTACTTAGATTCTGGTCATAATAAATGTTGTGGATTTTTGTTTAGAAAACTACACAATATAAAAATAACAAAAACAGATATCAGAGAAAAATTGTAGGTATATTGGATAAAAGAGACACAACCTGTAAACAGTTAGTAGATTCAAGAATACTTGTTAGTAGGAGTCAAATATATGCAAGAATAGTGTAATAATCTATATTCTTGCTGACCAACGAACGGCGGTTCAACTGCTCTGACAAACACCATCTCTCACAACAACAGCTACTTAATATGTGTTTTCTGCAAGCAGGATTATTTGTATACTTTGGAAGAGTCCATAGAGTATGTGAAAAGGGGTGACTCCCCAACAATAAGATTAGACCAGTGCACATTAGTATGAAAAAGTATTCAATACACTACTCATAGTAGAAACCTTGGTCACGTAATAACTCGTTTACAAATGAAATATATATATATATATATATATATATATATATATATATATATATATATAGGTAATGATGTTAAGTCCGTGAATTGCGTGAGTAATCCAATATGATCTACTTAAAATAAATAATTGTGTCATATTTCTATCTCTTTTCGACCGGTCTAGGGATCCCTAACTGAGATAAAGCTAAAGTCTCTGTTTTAAATCATGTTTATTGTTTTCTATTTCATTTTAAAGAAATGTTTATTCCTGGAAAATATTTATACCGAATGGAACGAAGAACTTCTAGTAGAAGTCATGACTTGCGCTTCAAATGGATTTAAGTGAGGGACAGTTGCGCATGGTCGTCAGCCTCGCTCTCTCTTCCCATTCCATTTGGGTCCGGTGGCAGGACAGAGGCGAGACTTGCCGGAGACAGTCAGGGATGCAGTGGATGGCCAACAGTGAAATTATTGTTTTCATTGTGCCCTAAATACGCGCCACAGTTCTTAGGAAGGCATTTTTCTAATTATCCCGCAACATGTTGCCAATTCCTGCTATGATAGACTAGTTGCCAGCCAAGGCTATAGACCCCAAATTTCTCCTGTTATTTAACTGGAGGGAAGGGACTGATTAATATCTTTCCTAGGGGTGTTAGTGAGTAAGTGACTGCAGGGAATTTAATGAGAATTCGAAATCGGCTCTGCGATTTCTTGTTCCGAGTAATCAACTGCACCACAACGCACATCCGTCATTATATATATATATATATATATATATATATAATGACCTAAAATAAGTTCTTGTTCTTTTCCAAAATATGGCTTTCGTAAAACTGCCTGTGGATAGTTTGAAATGTTAACGCATTCGTAAGGTTATAATATAAGCAAATTGAAATTCAATGGACGCGTTCTTTTGAAGGTTAGTTGTACATTGTTGCAGATTAACGGAATTTGGCCTCGTTGTGGATAGCCTACTATAAGTCATAAGAAGATTATAAATCAAGAAAGGCAAATTGAGTTGAGAAATAACATTTTATATACACACATATCAATTAAGGTTTTTACAATTAAAGTAATCCTTTAAATATGGGTCCAACGGACGTTGAAATGTTCATGGCAATAAAATGCTGAAAAGAGAATTAACACTTAGGTATGTGGGAGCGTTGTAAGTAAGAAATGTCTTTGATGTATCCGCTCCTTTGGTCAGTAAGTAATTTTGAGACAGGGAAGAAGGAAAAGAGAGGTAATGGCGACGAGCATTGTAAGCCACTTGACTTGGTCAAGGGAGATACTAATTACATTCGTCTCTCTCGACTCGGTCTGGGACTGTCTGCGTCGGTCTGTCTGGCGATGCTTTCTGTATCGGCTTTTTATATCTTCTTTTTGGGTCGCAGCAGGTCATTTGGAAATTCACATCAATATTTGATTCTGGGCTTCTCATTGACCGATCAATAAAATTCGCGTAAGCTCGCGAACTTGAATTTAATATTTAATTAATTTTTCGTTTTCAACTGAAAATCTGCGCGAAGCCGGATGCGCACCGACGAATTTTGGTCATTTGCGTTTTGGTCGTGATAGTGCAAACATCCGGTCGGTATCATCATATGTCATTTCGGCGAAGTGTAAACAACTTTGTTTTTCATAGCGTTTAATATGTCGGACTTCGTGCCAAAGAAAGTTTATTTGCAGGGAATATTAATGTGCTCATTTATGAAAAAGAAATTTACATCTGAAGTATACAGAATTCCTGTTGAGACATAGTTACCATACTCGGTCGGAACCATCATCCAAAAATTGCTTTAGACGCTTTAAAAGTAATGATTTTGATATTGATGATAAAGTACGCTATAGCGCACAGAAAAAAGTTTGAAGACTAAAAATGGGAGGCATTTTTTCATGAAGACTCATGTCAGGCACAAGGTGAAATTGCAGAATCATTAGTAGCTGTTCATACAACAGTTTCAAAACGTTTGAACGGATGATTTAAAAGCAAGGCGATTGGGTGCCGTACGATTTGAGACCGAGAGACGCCGAACGACGTTTTGTCACGCGTGAATTCGTGTGTTTCAACGACAAAAAATGGAATTTTTTTTTAATCGTATGGTGACCAGAAATGAAAACTACATACACTGTAATAACCTTAAGCATTGAAGATCGTGGGGCAGGCCCAGTCATGCATCAACATCGCGGCAAAGCCGAATATTTATGGTTCGAAGCTTCCGCTCTGCTTTTGGCGGGATCAGCTAAGTGTAGTTTATTATGACCTCACCAAACCATCACGTGAGACCGCTATCGACTAGAGTTGAGGCGTGCATTAAAGAAAAACGGCCGCTGTTATAGCAGAGACAAAACAAAGTAAGTTTTCAGCATGGCAACGCTAGGCCACATGTTGCAAAACGGATGAAAACTTTCTTGGAAATGTTTAAATCGAAAATTCAACCCCACTCGCCATATTCAGCAGGATTTGCCTTGTCCGATGTTCAATTATTCAGATCGATGATCCATGGCGTTGGAGGAGCAGCACTTTCATTCACATGTATATGCCTAAAATACTGGTTGATTCGTGGTTAGATTTAAAAAATGTGTCGTCTTGCCGACGTGAAATAGAAACGATACTAGAATGATATGGAAAAAGGTAGTGTCTAGCCACTGACATGTTTCTTCCGAATTTTTGTAAATAAACATTACTTCTTATATAAAATCAGTGATAAATTATTCAAAGTCCTAACATATATATATATATATATATATATATATATATATATATATATATATATTGGATGCCATCTACATTAAATCCAATCATCTCACACTTAATAAAATCACGTTTAAATCTGGTCATAACACATTACATTGCATTTGAATATATGGTTCTGTTGTCATTTCGCGCTATCACGCGGAGTGAATTCATAGAACCGCATTGCCAATTTGAAAACTGTGTTTGCTATTTTTGATAACTATTGCAGTTGCTTAGTAGAGTTTTATGTCAACACAAGATAAAATCGTCGCTGATGGTGGATGTTATTGTGTCACCATCCTTATAACCTCTCTGAAGATGGCTCATGTGAGCCGAAAGCTTAGAATCAAATTAATAAAATTACCCAAATGTTGGAGCATGTTTATCTTTATATTCAACTGAAATTAAAATCAAAATACAACTTTTAGAACGGCTCATGATTAAACATAATAAACATTCATTGTCTGTTATATTTAACAGTATATGTTTAGAATATATATATATATATATATATATATATATATAAGTTAAATGGTGCCGTATGCGATGAACAATTGGGCAATCATGTCACGAAAGAGATATAACTGACTGGGCAAAAGATTTTCGCGGTTTAGTTTGGCATAAATTTCGGCAGTAGATTGGTTACTAACCAGGGCAACAGAACTCAAAGCCTTCTGCAATTGAACCAATAGCTGGAGGGAGAAGAGACGGATGAATACCCAGAAGGGCATTAACGCGTAAGTGAATGAACTGAACGCAATTAGAATTCGAAGTCGGCTTTCCGATTTCTTGTTCCGAACGTTCCACTGTACCAAAACGCTCATCCACGCACACACACACACACACACACACACACACACACACACACACACACACACACATATATATATATATATATAGTTACGTGAATTAATAAATATACATATCTGGGTACGCTAATGTATAATATTATTATTCTGATTCTGGTCGGTATTTGTAAAACAATGTTCAATTGGCGATTGCTTAGCGCATAAAACTTGAGTCGTGAGAAAATAGAGGAAAGGATATATATATATATATATATATATATATAAAATACATCCGTATATATATGCATAGAAGTCCAGTTGAGACGAGAATTTCTTCTAGCCAGATATATAGTTACTAACAGAATGAGAATCGAGAGATAGCTAGCTAGCTAGCTAGCTAGATAGATAGATAGATTTGAACAGACTGAGAGAGATAAATAGATAGATAGATTTGAACAGACTGAGATAGATAGATAGATAGATAGATAGATAGATAGATAGATAGATAGATAGATAGATTTGAACAGACTGAGAGAGATAAATAGATAGATAGATTTGAACAGACTGAGAGAGAGAGATAGATAGATAGATAGATAGATTTGAACAGACTGATATAGATAAATAGATACATAAATTTGAACAGTCTGAGATAGATAGATAGATAGATAGATAGATAGATAGATAGATAGATAGATTTGAACAGACTGAGATAGATAAATAGATAGATTTGAACAGACTGAAATAGATAGATAGATAGATAGATAGATAGATAGATAGATAGATTTAGAACAGACTGATATAGATAAATAGATACATAAATTTGAACAGTCTGAGATAGATAGATAGATAAATAGATAGATAGATAGATAGATAGATAGATAGATTTGAACAGACTGAGATAGATAAATAGATAGATAGATTTGAACAGACTGAGATAGATAGATAGATAGATAGATAGATAGATAGATAGATAGATAGATTTGAACAGACTGATATAGATAAATAGATACATAAATTTGAACAGTCTGAGATAGATAGATAGATAAATAGATAGATAGATAGATAGATAGATAGATAGATTTGAACAGACTGAGATAGATAAATAGATAGATAGATTTGAACAGACTGAGATAGATAGATAGATAGATAGATAGATAGATAGATAGATAGATAGATAGATAGATAGATAGATAGATAGATAGATTTGAACAGACTGAGATAAATAGATAGATAGATTTGAACAGACTGAGATAGATAGATAGATAGATAGATAGATAGATAGATAGATAGATAGATAGATAGATAGGGGGTGTTATAACTTCTATATTATTAATGATTTTACTGAGTGAGGCAATAATTAGTAGATTACATATCAGGCCATTTCAGTTAATAATGCCAGGAAGAAAGTACCACCGAACAAATATTCAGAAACGATAAATACATATTATCTACTTTGTGTTCTGTTAGAAACTTTAACAAATATCATCTGATGAAGGCCGTTACTTCCAACAGCCGAAACGTCGATAATATAACAACAGGTCGAACAATGTAAATCGTGTAAACATATTCAAATATTTGAACAATATTTCGAGCACTTACTTGTTTTTTCTAAATCTATTCAAGCATATTTATTCGTTTCACTCTATTGTTTAAATATTTGAACAGGTAGAAATGTTGATGTAATCAATATTTGAGATAGACACAAAACTTACAAGTATTATGGATTGTCTTTCTTTGTTGAGAATATCTAGTCGCGTTCCGTGTGTGTCTTGTTGTTTTTGAAAGCAAACTAATAGTTTTCGATATCATACTAGGTGGGGCCTGGGTGTATGTCTTTTAGTTTTAATCGCTGAGAAAAAGAAGAGACCGGGAGAGGTATTTGAGAAAAAAAAGTCGACAAAAAAAAACGGCTGAAAAAGGAAGACATTTATAGTAAGAAAAAAGAAATGGAAGGCAAAGTGCGAGATAGAAAGAAAATAAAATACATTAGTAAAAGAAATGCGAGATAAAGAGAGATAACGAGAATTAAATAGTCTGTATAGAGAGGGATAGAAAAAGTATATATATATATATATATATATATGTTATATATCGCCGTACGACGACAAACAACAAGAACACGCATATATAAAAATATAAGTTTATATCTTTATTCCTGACGACGAACCCGTGTGGAACAGAGAATGGAAGTGTGAGAGCGCACATAGAATGTGTCGACGGGAGTGTAGTCTTGCCTGTGGTGTCTCTCTGCTTCCACTGGCCGTTCTCGCTGGCGAATCCGTGTGTCGAGGTCTTTTTATAGTCTTCTAGAACCGGGACTTTTCCTTCCGGTTTTGCCTCGCCCACGCAATGCCCACGTAATTCCAAGAGACACCTGTTCTGTTTGCCTCCGTAGTCATTTCCGCCGCTGTCGGAAATAAGGTCAAACGAGCCCAACTCATAACCCTGCGACATCCGCTCCAGGCCCCGACAGGATGTATTTCTCAAACACCTGTCTTGTCGTTCGCTGACCCCTTCACCGACGGGAAACACCATCGATTGCATCAACCTTCCTCGGGTGGGGCCAGATTGCTATATATATATATATATTAATGCATGTTTCATTATAGAAAATAGACAAGTTTCGGTTATGTTTTGTAATCTTTTTTCTTATTCTCTGATAAGTTTAATAGCATTATCATTAAATGAAAAAGAAAATTACAATATTGATACATAATTTTAATAATCCAATCTAACCTTTCGGCTTACATAAGCTATTTTCAAAGATGTCAAATTGCATTATATATTATAAAACACGTACAAACCATAATAACAAACTGTTTTTGTTTACATGGAAGATTTCCAAGCAACAACAAACTCGTGCATATAAGACGCTGGAAGCAAATGTCGCATCACAGCTCGTGACGTCACACATAACCAAGCGAAAGTGAAAACAAAAAAATGTTAAGTACGGAAAGCCATTGGAATAAACCAAGGGCTTCTGTTAATAATTATAGACCTTTGAGGATATTTTTGGAGATTTCATGGTTTATCTTGTTCAGGTTAGTTTTCAACTTTTTTATGTATATAGCTTCGAGAATTTTTAGTTTTTCATTATTGTCTTCATGTTTAAGTATAGTTGTGTTTTTAACTAGGGTTTTTGGAATTATCTATCTATCTATCTATCTATCTATCTATCTCTCTCTCTCTCTCTCTATATATATATATATATATTGGTACAATTGGTACGTCTATTGAACAGGTGAAGAGGTTCATCCCTTGTTCCCTGGTTAGGATGTGGTTTCCGGTTTTCTCTTTTTCAATCTTCTTACTCTTACGTAGCCCCCTGCGCATCAGTGGCGTTACTGCCTTGCTTGGGGTGATATGATTAAAAACAAATATGCCTCCCTATAGATATGTCTGTATTTATATAAATGCGTGTGTGCACATACAAATGTATTATACACGCAAACATTCATCTATTCATATCCACATATAATAATTGTGTTCACACACTCATACATCTATGAGGAACAGATTCACACACACACACACACACACACACACACACACACACACACACACATATATATATATATATATATATATATATATATGGGTATTTAAGCAGCAAAATTTCTTTTAAACATGTCAGATCAAATAAATTGCAAACAATATTTTTGCTTATTTTTAATAAAATCTGTTCATACTCAGGGATAGTCTTTCGCGTATTACAATCAAAAGATGTCAGAAATGAGCTGTAACGTTAAGAGATATTATTTTCATTCATTTCTTAAGGTACACAAGTACTTTCAACCTCTTTCTTAGGTCATCTTCAGAGGTGTGAGTTATGGTAACTAATGTAACCGGAAAACCGTGTTGCTAAAAATTACTGTACATTTTTTCTTGCTTCAAATATAACGATTGAGAAATTGCTAGAGTTCATTAGAACTAACACCGTCAATTAATAGAATCAACTATGACGACTGCAGTAATGTTTTAAATGTTTATAAAAAGAACAGTTTTTTCATACTTTAACAAGTGCATGAACATGACATGGCAGCATATAAAACAAATTCCATTTTGGATAATTTTCATGTTCTAAACATATATATATATATATATATATATATATATGTGTGTGTGTGTGTGTGTGTGTGTGTGTGTGTGTGTGTGTGCAAAAATATACTCAGTGATGATCTGAGATGAAGGATTAAGTATTTTAAGAGCACTAAGAAAATGCAGACCCCAGTATTTAACAAAAGAAAAATACATAGAAAACCCATTCAGAAACTTGCATTACCCCTATCATTTTATTCACAAACCAAAAAGAAAGGCACATAATATATACAACCACAACAAAAGGAACATTTTTAACAACAATAATCTAAACAATAACAAATACATCATACTACCAACCAACTTCATTGCATCTAATATCCAAGACAATCTATCTCATATAAAAACACATACATAGTAACAACTACCTTAACAACTATTATGGACATTAAAAATAACCGAAATCACAATGATGAACAAGCAGGTGTATACAGAATAAATTGTCGGGACTGTTCCTCCATGTACATTGGAGAAACAAGTAGAAATCTAAAGAAACGTATATATGAACATAAAAAAGACATCACTAATAATAATCTAACGAATGCATTAGTGATTCACAGAAATAAATTCAACCACAATTTCGATGTTAAAAATGCCCCACTAATAAAATGTGTAAACAATTTATTCAGAAGAAAAGTTCTCGAGAGTGCCGCCATCCAGTACTACCAAAACATCAAGTTATAAGTTATGTATATGGGTGTGTGCGTGCATATGCGGTCTTGTTTGTGTACATATGCACATACATACATACATACATACATACATATATATATATATATATATATATATATATATTCAAAATAATAACTAAATAGACTCTGCAAGTATCTAAATCTTAAATTTATACTAAGATAAACTTTAAGAAAAACCAATAACAAACAGAACCTAATTCCGTTACAATCCGACGCACTAAGGTGTTGGATAAGAGGGAGAAAAAAAAAGAAATCCGCGGAATAAAGACAAGACATACGATACTCCGCAGTAAAGAAAAACCCCAAACGGAACCAACCACAAAAAAGAAAAGAAAAAGTGCTCTATACAAAGTACAAACGAAATGCAAAATTACAAACGAAATGCAAAAGTAGAGCAAAGACACACAAAGAATCTCAAGATAGCCAAAACCTACCGCGGTTTCACACTACGGCTCGCCCTGACGAGCCGTAGTGTGAAACCGCGGTAGGTTTTAGGCTATCTTGATTCTTTGTATATATATATATATATATATATATATATATATAATTGTGTTTGGGTATATGGGCTTAAATATGTACTTAATTATCTCATATATATCTCGTGTATATAAATATATGTGAGATTGAGAATACGACAATTTATTTAACGTAATATGGGTGTGCGTACATACACCGCTCTATGTGGGCGCACGGAAGCTCTATGCTTATGAAGCGTATATATGTGTGAGTATGAAAACGCTAAGACCTAAAAAGATAAATAAATAACAAAAAGAAATCTGTGGATATGTAAACTTGATTAAAATCTAAGGGTAAATATATGTGGGAATGTACACTTAGGTACATGTGAATAATAAGTTAGTATAAGTAAGTGGGTTGACCTGATGGGGTCAAATAGACGCCTAAAGTCAGGGGAATTGGTTTTGTTCAGAGCTCAAACCATCTAGGACGGTCAAAATAACTTCAAACGGATACTACCCATATTTGGAACTGGATTTTATCTCTCTTCTTTCCCTCCTCCTCCTCCTTACATTTATTTGTTTAATGCCAGATGGAGAAAATATTGTAAAAGAGTTTGATGATATGAGCTAATTAAACTCTTGAACTATAGTTTATAACTAATATGACGTGTTGAGTTTTCCTTTATAAATTTCATATCGCTCTGGTTAACACCCATCGAGCACCCTATATGGATTTACCTATTAATAATTTATATTAAGGAAAACTTGTTGGATTATCCTCACCGTTTACGAACTGACAACTATACCTATACCTATACCTATATATATATATATATATATATATATATATATATATATATATATATAAACTGACCGTTTTTACATTTTTATTTTCATTTTTGGTAACAGCGTTGTTTTTAATCGGTATAAATTATAAATCTGGAATGCTAATTTTACAATTATAAAGGAATTCACTTTTGTTTACTTATTTTTTATTAATCATCTTAGATGTGACCAACGGGAGATTCGTAATCCATAAAAATCTTTATATCAAAATCAAAATACTCGTACTCGGCCACGAGTCAAAATTCACAATATATATATATATATATATATATATATATATATATATATATTGTTTAATTAATTATATTTTGTCATAATAAAACTAGACCAGTGCACATTTGTATTAAAAGGTGTTCAATACAATTATATTGTAGAACTTTTGATTATTTTCCATTTGCAAACGCGTTATTAGGCGACCCAGGTTTCTGCCATGAGTGGTGTCTTTAGGCGAATTTTAATAATTATTGAAAATCGAGTGGAGACACCACTCATTGTAGAAACCTGGGTCGTGTAATAACTAGTTTATAAATGGAATATATATATATATATATATATATATATATATCTCCCAAAGCAAGGTATTTTACTGCGACTGTTTTGCAAGGGGTTACAAAGGAGGGATGTTATGAGAAAGAGCGACAGGTTATAGGAGGTGTCAGGAAGTGGGTGAGAGAAGAATGATAATACTGATGAGAGTGGAGTAGACGAAGAAAGGAGTGGTATTTATATCTTAATATGTGTCCTGATTTTGAACCGAATTTTCTTTTCTTTTTTTACACTCGGTATGAAATTTGATTTCTAGTTCCTTCTAAAGTTCAATTCAAATCTCCACCTAAACTCCGAAATTTATTTAATTTTTACTTTTTATATATATATTTTTCCTCATAAGTTAAGAGAATGGGTAAGTGAAGCACATGTCGGAGGCGAACATCTTGACAGAACAGCGATTAGAGAGAAATCGCCCTGACGTCAAAGTTGACCACAAAACTAACCATGAATAGAAAATCATAACCGTTGAAAACTTCTTAAGCATAACGAGTTCTCATATTAGTAACATATGGAGACCAGTAAGAGGTGGGTAACAGGCTATGAATTTGGTTACAAGGGATTTGTTCGAGCTTGTGAATGTCAACTAGTGTACAGAGATACCGAAAAAATATTGTAACAAATAATAAAAAAATACATAAAACCGATTCGATGCTAAATATCCAGAAGTAAAATACCCAGGAGTTTTGTGAACATTTCATGTGATCGTGCAAAAACGCCAATGGAAATAACAAAGGTTAAACCTCAGCTAAAATGTCAAAGGGTAAAAGTCACCGGAAATGATATGTGTGTAAAGATACATAAAGTGACGAACGAGTAGGATTTATAAAAAAGGAAAGTTAATAAGTTGAATTCAACAAAATAAGACACAAAGTATTAAGGAGAATATTTTAAGCAGCTGAATTCATAGGTGGAAGATAGTAAAAGATGATGGGTATATATGTCGTGATACACGAAATATTGGAAAGGGTTTTACCTATCAGACACTGAAAATAAAATAACCCACACAGGCCCAGGTATATCCACATAGTTCTGTCCTTATCTATGTCTGTCTGTTTTATATCTAACAATTTATGTGACATTCAAATTCCTTGCTTTCTATCTATCTGTCTATATATATATATATTAACAGACTGATATATATATATATATATATATATATATATATATATATATATCAATCTCTCCATATCTATCTATCTATCTATCTATCTATCTATCTATCTATCTATGTCAGTCTCTCCATATCTATCTATCTATCTATCTATCTATCTATCTATCTATCTATCTATTTATCTATCTATCTATCTATGTCAGTCTCTCCATATCTATCTATCTATCTATCTATCAATCTATCTCAATCTGTTGAAATGTATTTCTCCATAATAATTTATTCGCGTATTCTTTTTTACTTTTTCAAATTTAATTATCATCTTTTCCATCAACATTCGTCTCTGCCATTCTGTCTCCCTTATCCTCTCATCGACTTCGATCTTCTTGATGTAGACGTTATCATCCGATCAATCAGAAAACCTTTATCGATTTACTCACCGAAACGCTTGGAAAATTAAGAGATGCAAAAATAACTAGAGTTTAGTTTTCCTTCCAGCAGAAAATGCGTTTAGTCTCGGCCGAGACATTCGTATGACCTCTTTCTATCTAATAGGTAGGTACTTGGAAAGACATGAAAGAGTTTTCAGAGATAGATAGATAGATAGATAGACATAACAGATTCAGATAGATAGATAGATAGATAGATAGATAGATAGATATGATAGATTTGAACAGACTGAGATAGATAGATAGATAGATAGATAGATAGATAGATAGATAGATAGATTAGATAGATAGATAGATAGATAGATAGATAGATAGATATTGAACAGACTGAGATAGATAGATAGATAGATAGATAGATAGATAGATAGATAGATAGATAGATAGATAGATAGATAGATAGATAGATAGATAGATAGATAGATAGATAGATAGATAGATAGATAGATAGATAGATAGATAGATAGATAGATAGATAGATAGATAGATATAACAGATTCAGATAGATAGATAGATAGATAGATAGATAGATAGATAGATAGATAGATAATGCTATTGATAAACAGTTACATATAAACTGTGAATAGAAGACTTACGAACCTATATATATGTGTACGTGTGCCTGTGTGTGTGTATGTGTGTGTGTGTGTGTGTGAAGAGCTATATGCGGAGGGAGAGTGAAGAGAGCGATAGGGGAAGAGAGAGTGGGTAAGAAAGAAAGAGACAGTGAAATTGATAGAAAATTTAAGGGTTGCACACTGATTTTTATTCATTTATTTTTTTAGTACGTTTTTGAAATTTTACAAAATGTTAAGGATCTCTAGACCCAAACGGGACAGAGAAATGTCTTTTTGTATCGACTAATATAAAGTAGATTTTCTTAGAATGAAGTACAACTTTAAAAAGATTAAAAATGATCTATATTCAGTATTAAGCATTTTATCTTCTTGAAAACATTGAAAATATCGCCGAAGTTATTTTCGTAAAAATACAATTTACATGAAATTATTATTATTATATTATTTTGAGAATGTAGATTTTTCTTCTTCATATGCCATGTTCCCTTCAAGACGTAAACATTAATGGACTTCCACTTGGTTCTCTCTCTTACCGTTCTCAATAATCTTTGTCTTGGTATCTCTTGGTATCTCTTATAAACCCCGCACCGTCAACCATTTGCTCAGACCTAAGAAGTACGTCTCTCGCTGCTTTCCTCTGTCTCTCCTTCCTTTTATCCGACCTGTGAGTATTAAATTCTCCAGGCCCTCCTTCCTCATTACGTGTCCTAGGGACCTCATTTGTCTCTTTCTGATATTTAATATCAGTTTTCTTCTCGTTCGCATCTCATTTTTGCACACGTGCTCCGTTCATGGTATCCACAGCTTCCTTCTGTAATGTAGATAGGATCATCATAATAGATATGTTTACCTATCACCCAGTTCACACTTCTCCCCGGTCTTTTGAAAGGTAGTAGAGGTTTATTCCTTGTATTCTGGTCAGGAGTGGGTTTCTTGTTCCTTTTAACGTCACCACCCTTTTTTTTTTTTTTCACTTTTATTTTTATTTTTTTCCTACTCGGAGTGCCTATTTTGCAGTTCACGTTCATCCTTGGTCTTATTCAATATGAGTTGCATGGTCATCAGCAAAAGATACAACCCAAAATGCCAAATACAGGTCGAGGATACCAGAATCAAGCAAGTACAAAAATTTAAATACCCAGGAAGTGTTCTAACAGGAGATGGAAAATGCGACACGGAGAACCGAAGGCGAATTGGCATGGCAAAGGACGCGTTCCAGAAGATGAGCAAAATACTAACACACAGGAAGATCTCAATAGAAACGAAGAAAAGAGTGCTGGATTGCTATGTGATGTCAGTTCTTCAATACGGCAGCGAATGCTGGACAATATCATCGAAAATGAGGACAAAACTGGAAGCAGCCGAAATGTGGTTCTACAGAAGGATGCTGCGGATATCGTGGACTGAGCATGCAAGCAACGAGGAGGTGTTGGAAAGAATGGCAACAAAAAGGAAATTAATAGTGAGCATCAGGAAGAGACAAGTGAAGTTCCTAGGACACTCAATGAGGAAGGAGAGCCTGGAGGACCTGATATTGACTGGTCAGATAGAAGGAAGGAGAGACAGAGGAAGGCAGCGGATAACATATTTGCAGGATTTGAACGGGGATTGCCAGGAGCAACAGGAACAAATATACTAAGAGCCACAAGGGATAGGGAGTCATGGAGAACCATGATTGCCTATGTCCTGAAGGGATAGGGCACATAGAAGAAGAAGAGTCTACTCTATACTTCTAACGTCTCCACTTAAACTCTAATATTTTATTTACTTTTCATTTTATTTTATTTTTTATTTTTTTGTTTTCTTCAGTATGTTCAGCCATCATCTGGTTCGCTGATTTACCCAGTCTTTTGAACAGAAGTACAGACTTATCATTTGTTTTCTGTTTAGGATTACGATTTGATTCCTTCTAACGTCAACTCTAAAATTTTATTTACTATTTATTTTTTTCTCAATAAGAGTAGATAGGTTAAATTTTCATCCGGCTAATCCTCTTACCAGCTCTTATCCTAATTTTTACTTTTTATTTAGTAAATAAATGTTTTCGGTTCTAAATTACAAAATATTACCTGAAGAAGGGCGGGTCGTACAACAACTGAAACGCCGTAAATGGGGAAATAATCTAAGAACAACAGGTTTCATAAGGTAAATAGTGTAACTTTTTCGATAATTAGAAAAATATAATAAAAATATAAAATAGACTTTGTTTGAATTGAAAAAAAATTGATTAGATCTATTCTTGTTACTTAAATACATATTTTTGCATTCAATGCGGTTTTAATTCATGAGATATGGTGGATGGTAGGATATGAGTCGTGATGCAACAAATATGGACTCAGAATGAAAAATTGGAGAGCCGAGCTCGAATTCCAGTTGAATTTTTTGCATTCACTTAAGCGCAAATTCTTTTTGGCAACGATAGTAATCCGTTTTTCTTTCTTCAGCAATGTACACTACCGGCCATAATTATTAGGCCACCCCAGTGATTAAAAAATTATTTATTTTATACTATTTTTTAGCATTTATTGCCCACTGAATATTTGTAAATGAAAATAGAATGGTTCTGTTGTTAATATTGCACAATAACATGTGCATCAAATGAATAAATATTAAATAATTACTTATTTTTCAGTTTTATCAATAAAAGAATAAAGAAAATTTAGGGTGATTAGGACGAGTTCATCTTTGCTTCCTTACCTTGTAAAATTTTGCAAAGTAATAATAACAAAAGAACCATTCTATTTTAATTTAGAATTTTCCACTTGGCAATAAATACTAAAAATAGTATGAAATACATCATTTCTTTTAAAAAACTGGGGTCGCCTAATAATGGCCGCTACTGTATGTTTTTTCAAAATATATATTTTTAAAGCTTTTTCGTATAAAAATATATATAAATCTACAAAAAAATATAATTCTTTGTACAAATGTTGCTTGCATTGTAATGTAATAATGACAGTTCTGACAATGAATGCGTCAAAATGAAAGAAACGCCCCCAGTGTGAAGGCATGAAACTGAAAGGTCTTTAATAAAATGGTGATGTTTTGAAAATCTAACTTGAAGAATACATCCATTCTGTCGAAATATCGTTTAACATTGTCAAACATTTTTTTTTTAAATAGAGCTCTTTTCTTGAGGGCTGTGTATAATAATAATAATAATAATAATAATAATAATAATGTCAATAAATATGTCAATAAATAATAAAACCCAAGAACACTAACCATGGGTATACAATCAGTCAGTTAATTGCCATACGTGATACGCACTTCAGGCGATCATGTCTCGAAAGAAGACGTGGCAGAAGAATATCCCGCAGTAGGTTGCCATTGCTTTCTGCAGTAGACTGGTTGCCAGCCAAGGCTATAGAACCCAATCTGCCCTATTATTTAACCTATAACTGGAAAGAAGAAACGGGTTAATACCTTTCCAAATCTGTCGTTCTGAGTCGATATCTACTGCACCACAACACACATCCGGGTATACAGTACCCAGCGCAAATAACACCATTTTAATTACAATTTAATTAGATTTTAAGTACCTGATTTTCTTACCTAAATAATATGTTTTTCAGTTTCTATGAATGTTATCTCAAAGTACAAATTTTGACGTACCAGCATGTAAAATATTTCAAATAAATATTTATATTTACTATTTTTTTGATATTTTCAAAATCGGATATGATATACCCATGGTTAGTAGTAGTGTAACTTTAATTGATGGTTAATGTTCCAGGGTTAATGTTCCAAGGTTTATTTATTTTTTTTTTTTAATCAGTTCACCCCGAGCAAGGCGGAAACGCCACTGATGTGCAGGGGGTTACATAAATGTAAAAAGATTAATTAGAAAAGAGTGAGGAGTACAAACTAGTTAGAAAGGAACAGTAGAAAGCAGGTGCGATGACAGATACATAGTTGGAGAGAAAGGGAAGGTTATACAGGGGTGGGGAGAGAGCTAGAGTCCAGTGGTTAGTAGATGAGTATTGACTTTGCATTTAAATTTCTGGAGGTTGTAGCCGTCAGGAAAGCAAGAATACGGGAGCGAGTTCCACAGGCGGGAGGTGCAAGAGAATGGCGAAATCTAAATTTTTGATAACAATCTTATTTTTATTTTCTGAGACAATAATCGTTTTAGTGAAACATATCTTACAAATTGTCACATAGCTGAGGGAGAATAGGTAGATCGATATCTCTGCCAAAGGTATTTGCGGGTAAGTTTATATAACGAACTCGAATGGGATTAGAACACGCCTCTGCGATTAACAACTCCAAGTCTTTATCTATTACACCAGCCGCACATCCAAGCTTACAAAATTATTCCCAAGCGGTCACCCATCTAGGTAATGACCAGTTTCGGTCATGCTTAACATAGAAAAACATGAATTTTAATCCCACTAGAAAAAATATATCTGTGATCACTCAGTCAGTCAGTTAAGTACCATACGTGATACATGCTTGGGCGATTATGACTGACTGGGCAAAAAACTTTCCCGTAGTATATTGTCATTAATTTTTGCGGTAGACTGATTGCCAACTATCTCTAAAATCACAATCTGTCCTGTTATTTAACCTATAGCTGGAGGGAGAAGAGACGGATGAATACCTTTCCCGAGGGTATTTGCGAGTAAATGAATGTAACGAACTTTTTTTTAATAATCGTGTCACCCGAAGGAAGACAATACTGCCACTGGTGCGCAGGGGGTTACATAATAATGGGTAAGAGAAGGACGGGTATATTGGTGTAAAGAGAGCTGCGTGAGAGCAAAGTAAAGTGAGAAGGAGAATGGGAATCAATGAGATAAGACATGACAGTTGACGTTGGATTTAAACTCTTATAGACTGTAGCTATCGGGCAAGCGAGAATACGGAAGGGAGTTCCACAGGCGGGAAGTGCGAGAAAAAGAAAATGAGTTTGTAGAAGTTGTGGTTACACTTTATTATTTTCACTGTAAAATGGCAGGACCTTCTTACAAGTCTAGTAGCTCTAGTAAATTCACGTAGGGGGGGGGGGGGCACCAAGGAATGAAAGTTCGTCGGAGCAGAATCCGTGAAAGTATTTGTAGAAAAGATAGAGAGAGCCACATCTCGTCGGCGAGAAAGAGAGAGACTGGAGTCGGGTCACCAGGTCAGGATCGACTACATTGCAGATTTTTTGGGGATCTTGTCGAGAACAGCAGGGGTGCCCGACCATGTGACAGAAGCGTTCAATGCGCGGGCGGATGGTAGATTTGTAAATGTGCATGATTGATTTAGAAGAGAAGAGCTTCCTGGCCTGACACAGGGACCAGACCTTCTTAGCAGTAGATTTAGCTATTAATTCAGTGTAGTCGTTCCACTTAAAGTTAGCTCGAGAAAGTGAGACCGAAAAGACGTAGTGTATTCCTCACAGTGAGTCTAGCGTGATCCATGCTGATGGTGGGTAAAAAAGGATGTCTATGGTGATTAAAAGATAGAAGTTTTGTTTTGGAAGCATTAAAGTTTACAAGCCATTTCTTAACCCCAATCTACCACTGACTGGAGGTTTTTTCGAGAGCAGATTTAGCAAGGCGAGAGTAAATGGTGGTGTTGTCATCGTAGATGCCTACTTGCCATCAGGGAAATCGTGGATAAATGTGAGAAATAGCGTAAGACCTAGGATTGAGCTTTGAGGGACACCCACGTTCAATACGGCCTTCATTTCGCGATTAGATATGAACAATTTGATTAAGTAGAACAAAGCGTCCAGATATACCATAACGCTGTAGCTTATGCAGAATACCAGAGTGTCCGATTCTGTCAAATGCTTTGGAAATATCCAGGACAACAGACCGAGCTTTGCCGTTCTTATCAACAGCCTGGTATATGTACTCAGTAATGGTCGTTAGCATGTTATCGATAGACCTGGCGAAGCGGAAGGTATACTGTCTGCCGACTGGGATTCGAACTCCGCTATCTGATTTCTCGTCCCGAGCCGATATCCTCTGGACCACAATGCACATCATTAGATCCCCATCATTAGATCCCCATCATCGATGAACTTAGATCACTGGTGACCCCTAAATACGAATTTGCACGAGATACTAGATTAGCAACTAGATCCCACCCTTTTACAGTGAAACCGATAAAATGCAGCCGTAACTTCTACTCCAACAGTTTCTTTCCTCGCACTTCCCGACTGTGGAATTCTCTTCCAAAGGATAGCTTCCCCGACGGCTACAATCTCCAGGAGTTTAAATGTAAGGTCAATAGACACCTCCTAACACACTAACCTGCTCCCATTCTATCAAGCACTCTTCCCATCTGCCCAACCCTCATTCTCGCTATCCTTACTCATCTGTCACCTTCCTCCTGTCATTCCCTATGTCTAACCACTCCTTCTCTTTACCTTCCCCTATGTAGCCCCATGCGCAATAGTGGCAGTGGAATGCCTTGCTTGGGGTGAGATGATTAAAAAAAAAATCATTAGATCAACAAAATCACCATCATATCAAACACCAAATATTCTTTATTATTAAACTCTTCGAAAAAAAAAAAGATTATTTTTCTTACTTCAAAATAGAATGTACCTGGGTATAAGATCAGCGAAAATGATTGATTTTAAATCTCATCCCTAAAATGAAAAAAATAATTGTGTATAGTGAGACCCTTAAATTTTGTGAAAAAAAAAATTACGAAAATCGCACGATACAAGACAATATACCGCAGATATGGTTTGTAGAAGAATAAAAAATAGAAACAAAACGCACGTGGATTGCACTAAGTAGACACATGTCATCCTTACACAAGAATCTGTAAATATCTACCTAGGAAATTACTTTTTTTGAGGACAGTCTTACCTCACAGCTGGGGGTACCATCCGCGTATTCGGAGCGATTCGAACAGGACATTTTTGTAGATTTTCACGATTATACACCTTTGGTTCCATAACAGAAAAAGTTCACTATACTCTGTAAACTGCAGACAGAAATAGATAAAAAAGTTCATTCGAAAACACGGAAGATTGATTTTTTTAAGATAAGATCTTCACTAAACAAAGATAGTACTTTTTGATGTGTTAGTTAAAGTCTTGCTTTGATGTTTTACATTGCCACATGAACGAACATACGATAGTCGCAGCTGTGGGCAAATTCTTAAGTATCTGTTAGTTTAAAATTTACACCGGTTAAAAAATATATTATATTTAAAGGAATAGAAATAAAAAGAAGAAAATAGCCATAAAATCAAGAACCACACCCCGGTTTCAATGAGGTGGTACTTTTCCGACTCACTGACAGGTCAAATAAAGAAATCCCAAATACAAACATATCAATATCACGCACATATGTGATCTGAAAAAGGAGAAATTGATATTTATCGAATAGTTGGGGCTTCTACTGTAGAGCAAGTATTATGAAGATTCTAATAAAAATATTTCTATTATAAAGAGATGCACTATCAAAATGATATAATTTAACAGATTCTGTGCTGCGGATAGTGAGGTTAAAGGTAGAACAGCTGTTCATTTGCTTTTATATACTGATAGTCAGTCAGTTAAGTGCCATACGTGATACACACTTGGGCGATCATGTCTCTTTCGAGACATGACTGACTGGGCAGAAGATTATCGCGCAGTAGGTTGCCATTGCTTTCTGCGGTAGACTGGTTGCCGACCAAGGCTATAGAACCCAATCTGTCCTGTTATTTGACTCATAGCTCGAAAGAGAAGATATGTATTATATTATTATATAGTAATAAGTGGGGGATCGGTTTATTACTTCATAACAATATAAAACTGATCCCCCACTTTATGCCCAGTAGAGGCCTTAATCATATGTTCAACTATTATATTCAGTCAGTTAAGTGCCATACGTGATACACCCTTGGGCGATCATGTCTCGAAAGAGACATGACTGACTGGGCAGAAGATTATCGCGCAGTAGGTTGTCATTGCTTTCTGCTGTAGACCGGTTGCCGACTAAGACTATAGAACCCAATCTGTCCTGTTATTTAACCCATAACTGGAAGGAATAGACGGATTAATACCTTTCCCAAGGGTATTTGCGCGTAAGTGAATGCAGTGTATGAAGCTGGAATTCGAACTCGGCTCCCCGATTTCTTGTTCCGAGCCTATATCCAATGCACCACAACGTCATTTTGTTAATTCTGTGGTAAAAGACACTCATTTTAATCCATCTGTGGAAAAATATCTTAATTTTATTACCGATGTGGTAAAACACCTTCATTTTCCTCCCTCTGAATATCTTTTTTATTCTTCTTCTTCTTCTATGTGCCCTGTCCCTTCAGGACGTAGGCGATCATGGATCTCCACGTCTCCCTATCCCTTGTGGCTCTTAGTATGTTTGCTCCTGTTGCTCCTGGCAACCCCCGTTCCGTCATCCACCTGATCAGACTCTGCAGATATGTTATCCGCTGCCTTCCTCTGTCTCTCCTTCCTTCTATTTGACCAGTCAGTATCAGGTTCTCCAGGCTCTCTTTCCTCATTGCATGTCCCAGGAACTTCAGTTGTCTCTTCCTGATGCTCAGCATCAATTTCCTTTTTGTTGCCATTCTTTCTAACACTTCGTCGTTGCTTGTATGCTCAGTCCACGATATCCGTAGCATCCTTCTGTAGAACCACATTTTGGCCGCTTCCAGTTTTTTCCTCATTTTCGATGATATTGTCCAGCATTCACAGCCATATTGAAGAACTGACATCACGTAGCAGTCTAGCACTCTTTTCTTCGTTTCTATTGAGATCTTCCTGTGTGTTAGTATTTTGCTCATCTTCTGGAACGCGTCCTTTGCCATGCCAATTCGCCTTCGGATCTCCGTGTCGCACTTTCCATCTCCTGTTAGAACACTTCCTAGGTATGTGAAAAATGCCAACATTTTTTTACCTCTGGGGTAAAATGTCTGAATTTAATTATTTCCGTGGAAAAAAAAAAACAAACATGTTGTTCCCTTTATGGTAAAATATCTGCATTTTATTATATATGTTGGTATAAGATCATTTTGCTACTTATGCGATAGAATGTCTGCATTTTATTCACTTTCTGATGAAATAAACGTATTTTATTCTTTTTGAAGTAAAAACAAATTTTCACGCTATGTTAATATATTTTAATTTACCGGTAGCATGCAAAAGTATTAGGACAGGGCTGATTTTCCTAAAAACCTCACTGAAATTCAAATACAGTGTGACAAGCCAAGTAAATTGCTAATAAATATTGATTATTTAAAACTACGTGTAAAAGAAATGTATTAAAATGAAGTTTTTCCTATTTTCTATCAAACAAGTTATTTTGAAACTACTCTATTGAACATCTATGGGATATTTTGGATAAAAAAATGGATAAATGTAATTTTACTTCGCAAGATACACATTGGGAACAAATACAAGCTGCTTGGCAGGAGATATCATTAGATACATTAAAGAAGCTTGTGATGTCAATGCCTGATTGAATGAAGGCCGTGATCAAAGCAAAAGTTATTAAATATTAAATTTATTTTGTAACAAGTATTTTTTCTTGTTAAAGCATTTGCTGAGTAAATCAAATAAAATTACTTTAATTAAATTGTTTATTTTCTGCCAATATACCTCATAAAAGATAAAATAGTTCTTGTCTTAATACTTTTGCACAGTACTGTATATATATATATATATATATATATATATATATATTAGGTGCGATTGGTAAAATGTCGCAATTATTCTATTATTTCAAAGCGAAAGGATAATTTTTCTGTTTTATTCTTTTTTATTTATAATTTTCGATTATAGTGAAAAGTTTAATTTAATCAGATTTTAATGAATTTTTTTTTTGTTTTATTCTTTTTTATTTTAGAAAACTAAAAATTTCTTCTAGTTTTGTATTCAAAAATGTTTTGCCGAGAATAATTTTTTCTTCAAAAATGTGTTATGGTAATAATTTTTTCTTCAACAATGTATTGTTGGTAATATTTTTACTTCAAATATGTATATTTTTCTATAAAAGTCTATTTTTATATTATACTTACATAGTGTTTTGACCCCAGTTTGGAAGTTAACTATTTGCCCATAGCTGGGACCCTAACAGGTGCTACCACACCGGGTCAAGGTAGACCTGGGAACAACAGCAATTAAGAGGTGGTTTCATGCTCCTCACAACCTTCCAGTCAGAAGACTTGCTGCCGGATGCAGTTTACAGTCATGCTCCGCGGTAAAGAATTTTTACTTCTATTGCCTCTGTTTTTTTTTTTTTTTTTTTTTTTTTTTTTTTTTTTTTTTTTTTTTTTTTTAATCATATCACCCCGAGCAAGGCAGTAACGCCACTGATGCGCAGGGGGCTACGTAAGGGTAAAAAGAATGGAAAAGAGAAAGCCGAAAACCGCATCCTAAACAGGAAACAAGGGATGAGCCTCTTCACCTGTTCAATAGATGTGGGTGGAGTGTGAACCGGGCGATAGTTTAGTCTATCTACTCCAATTGAAAAAAAAAAATAAAATAATAAAGGAAAAGAGTGAAAAAGATTGGAAAAGAAAAGAAAACCGGAAACCGCATCCTAAACAGGAAACAAGGGATGAGCCTCTTCACCTGTTCAATAGATGTGGGTGGAGTGTGAACCGGGCGATAGTTTAGTCTATCTACTCCAATTGAAAAAAAAAATAAAATAATAAAGGAAAAGAGTGAAAAGATTGGAAAAGAGAAAACCGGAAACCGCATCCTAAACAGGGAAACAAGGGATGAGCCTCTTCACCTGTTCAATAGATGTGGGTGGAGTGTGAACCGGGCGATAGTTTAGTCTATCTACTCCAATTGAAAAAAAAAATAAAATAATAAAGGAAAAGAGTGAAAAGATTGGAAAAGAGAAAACCGGAAACCGCATCCTAAACAGTAAACAAGGGATGAGCCTCTTCACCTGTTCAATAGATGTGGGTGGAGTGTGAACCGGGCGATAGTTTAGTCTATCTACTCCAATTGAAAAAAAAAAATAAAATAATAAAGGAAAAGAGTGAAAAGATTGGAAAAGAGAAAACCGGAAACCGCATCCTAAACAGGAAACAAGGGATGAGCCTCTTCACCTGTTCAATAGATGTGGGTGGAGTGTGAACCGGGCGATAGTTTAGTCTATCTACTCCAATTGAAAAAAAAAAATAAAATAATAAAGGAAAAGAGTGAAAAGATTGGAAAAGAGAAAACCGGAAACCGCATCCTAAACAGGAAACAAGGGATGAGCCTCTTCACCTGTTCAATAGATGTGGGTGGAGTGTGAACCGGGCGATAGTTTAATCTATCTACTCCAATTAGTTTAATCTATCTACTCGGGAACCCCTTCCTAAACTAGAAACAAGGCGATCAACTCTACTCCTGTCCAAAAGAAGGGGGTGGAGTGTGAGACCTGGCGATAGAAGGTACTATCTACTCCAATTAAAAAAAATAAATATGTGACTGAAGTTAATGAAGTTCTGTGGCAAATAGTTTAATTTTCTCGGTCGTAAAAGACCATCATTTTGTTCCCTTTGCTATTTTTGTTAATAATATTTCACTACGATCCTTCAGACTTAGTGAGAAAAACCTCTTCTTGTGAAGACAGAATTGATAACAGAATACTTGCTCATCAGGAATAGCACAACCCTAAAATGTCAACCAATGGCCGAGGATACTAAAATTAAACAGGTACAGAAAGTTAAATAAACTGGAAATGGTCTGAAAGAAGATCAAAAGTGCGACACTGAGATCCAAAGATGCACTGACATGGTCAAGGACGCCTTTCAAAACTAAGCAGTGTATATGTGTGCGTATATGTGTATGTTGGTTGGTTGTTTTTGTTTTTATGGCATATCAACCTCGGCGGATCATTTATTACCTACTAAATTTTATTTATTTATTGCTGGTAATACCTTTTGCTTTTCAACAATTTATTGTTGTTTTTATATAATTTTTGTGTCTAGTAATACTTTTTTCTTTTCGAGTATCAAGATTCATTGGGATATGTTTTTAATGAAGGGTTTCCATGACCTACGCTGTTATTTAGCCCATAACTAGAGGGAAGGGACGGATTAATACCTTTCTCAAGGGTACCAGTGCTTTCCGAGCCGATATCCACTGCGCCACAATGCACATCAGTCACTAATCGCTTACAGCACCTGGTAATCCCAAGCGGTCCTTCATCTAAGTACTGACCCGGCTCAACGTTGCTTAACTTCGGTGATCGAGCGAGAACCGGTGTATTGAACGTGATATGGCCGTAAGCCATATGTGTATGTACATGTGTATATACTGCTATATGTAGCAAGTTTGTACAGTACTGCGCAAAAGTATTAGGACAAGTACTATTTTATCTTTTATGAGGCATCAAAATAAAGTTTAAAATCAACCCTGTCCTAACACTTTTGCACATTTGCATGCAAAAGTATTAGGACAATGTTTTTAATATCTGATATGTTCCTAAAATTAGAAAGTACTTGTATTATTGCTTGGTCAATATGTACAAATGTCACCCTGATTGAGTCTGTTTGGCTAGTTTGAAGCCTTTGAAAACTCTTCAACTTAAAAATAGTACCATCAATTGATAAGACACGAGTAATTTTCTAGTGATATTATAATATATGTATGTTATAAATTCTAAATAATTATTTTTCACTCTATTTTGTATTGAGCACTTTGGAGCAGAAAAGTATATTTTGGATACGGAATTTTATTCCATTCATATCTACCTTATATATATATATTACCTTATATATATATTCATCCGCAGTCTTGTTTCGCTGTATCGCAGCTCATCAGTCCGATTGCTTCTTATTAGTCGGCCATTCTACCTCTAAGTTATGAGCGCTTCATTATATATATATATATATATTCAGTTGGATCAATCCAACTGAATATGTCAGCTCTATCACTGATATTGAACACTTCCAATAAGTACCGCGCATATATATTATATAAATAATATATATAACAAATTGCATATACATATATTGCATATATATATGTTGCATATATATATATATATATTTTTTTTTTTAATCATCTCACCCCGAGCAAGGCGGAAACGCCACTGATGTGCAGGGGGCTACATAAATGTAAAAAGATTAAATTAGAAAAGAGTGAAGAGTACAAACTAGTTAGAAAGGAACAATAGAAAGCTGAGAAAGCAGGTGCGATGACAGATACATAGGTGGAGAGAAAGGGAAGGTTATACAGGGGTGAGGAGAGAGCTAGAGTCCAGTGGTTAGTAGATGAGTATTGACTTTGCATTTAAATTTCTGGAGGTTGTAGCCGTCAGGAAAGCATATATATATATATATTGATTGTTAAATTACTTAGTTTCACTACAATTATATTGTAGAACTTTTAATTTTTTTTTTCATTTTTAAACGAGTTATTACGCTCATAATAATAAGGTTAAACCAGTGCACTAGGTCGCGTTTACAAATGAAAAAAAAAATGTATATATACGTTTCACACCCCCCCCCCACACACACACACACACACACACACACACACACACACACACACACACACACACACACATATATATATATATATATATATATATATATATAAATATATACATATATATATATATATATATTATTGTATTTCTCATGTACTATAAGTGGTAATAGATTGGTACATATTTTGGGGGAAAATATTTTAATGATTTAATCAATTATCGTACTAGAAATCCAAATCACCGAGTCTACCCTATCACTTTTCTTTCTGTCGCAACATTTTGGACTTATTATATATTTGTGGTTATTATTAATTGGATCTGCGGAAAATATTATACATACTAACCATCATCATTGTGTATACGATCATCAATTGAGCAGTCAAATGTTGAAACGTTATATTTGATATATAACGGTCAGGAAGCGAAAGCGTAGGAGATTCAAAACACCAGGCTATTGATCTGTCAAATAAACGCGGACTCTACATCAACTTATACGTTGAACAGTCGAAAAATATCGATCTGAGAAAAGCAAATGATACGTTAATTAAAGATAATAATATATGGCGAGAGATATAGAAATTTTCCGGTGATGATGTCCTTGAAAAAAGGCGGTTTCAAATTTATGTTAAATTGGTTAAAATGGTTTTTCCAAAATATATATAAAAAAATATTTCTCATTCTTCCAAAGCTTCGTGCGAGCTGATTACTACGGAGATAATTACTCATAAAAACAAATATATATATATATATATATATATATATATATATATATATATATATATATGTGTGTGTATGTATATATATTAGTCAGCCACATACTAGCCTGTTTCGTTATATCACAGCTCATCAGTGTGGCTAGACACATCCACTTGCTTCTGGTTGAGATCGAAATTCGACCGATTTTGTGTTAGTTGGAATCGCAACTTCCCTAAGCCATAGACGCATGGCATATGAGAAGGAAATTTTAACCTGTTTTATATAAGCAGTGTATACAACGCCAGTGACCGAAAGAACTCAATTCCTTTGAAGTGTAACGCATATATATATATATATATATATATATATATATATATTTAGGCAGCAAATTTTTTTTTGTCTTGTTAGATTAAATAAATTTCTCATATTGTGTCTGTTTATTTTTAATAAGATCCGTTCGTACTCACAGATAAACTTTTGCGTTTATAATTAAAAAATGTTAGCAATTTTGGCAGTTGATTTTATTATCCATCTGTCGATGTTTTCAAGTACTTTCAATCTCTTTTCAAGATCGTCTTCAGAAAGAAAAATCACAAAACTGTGTTGCTAAAAATTATTTCACATTTTTATTGCTTCAAATGTAAAAAAAATCCATTGTGGATAAATTTCACGTTCTAAGGAGTGCTAAGCAATTTGTCAAGTGCTACATTACTTCTATCCAGGACTGAAACACGACAGAATTGATATCAGTCGACGATTCTACCGCTAAACTATAGGTGTTAGCTGGAGGAAGATAGATTTCAGCTTGTTATATATACAGTGTAAACACATGCCAGTTGCCTAGATTGTTCAAATTAATTACTAGATGAGCGATTCGTCATTAGCTACAACTGTTAAATTTCACCAAGCGATAAACGTTACTCCAAGGAATCTTATGAAAATTGTAACTCTGCACGAACACACTGGCAAGCCTTACAAAGAGATTGCGGATATTGTTGGTACCAGCCTTTCAACTGTCAGTCGTGTCATAAAGGTAAAGAAACAAACTGGATACATCAGTCCAAAATGTAAAGGAAAATGCGGTCGAAAGAGTAAACAACTCCAAGAAAAGACGTGATCAAGGAGCGTGTGAATGATCCTATGACGACATTATTTATTTTGTTGCAATTAATTTACATAAGGTTGTATACATTTGTGCATGTGTGCGTGAATGTGGCTCAAAAATTCATATTTAACTAAAATATATCCGCAAATATACATTAAAAATAAAAACAAAAGAATAATTTTTATTTATCACCTCTTAGTCGTTCCTCTGTCATGGGGCGACTCGGCTCTGGCACTGTGTCCGAACAGAGACGCAGCTGAGGAAAATAACAACTGTGAGGTCCCGGGTACAAGCTTTCTGAGACTGATTGCGCTAAAGGAAATAGGTAGTCAAAGCGATGTCAGCAAAACGTACAATGCTGGGCAATATTTGTACTTGGCACGGGTGTACATGCTCGGTTTCCCCAAATTAAACCCGACCTTATGCGACAACAATTTTCAATGTCTATGAAATTCGCCTATTCCATACAACAATAGTCAACGGCTACAAAAAATCTTCTTTTTGGGACAACAATTTTTATCAGTTAAATATCCGTTAATTTGTAAACAACAACATTCAACAACTAGAAAATTGTCTTTTTCCGGGCAAATATTTCTCAACGGATACAAAACTCGTCTTTTACAGACAATTCGCAACGGCTACAAAATTGTTCTTATCAGGAGAAAAATTCTCAAAGTCTATACTAGCTTTTTCCAACAAGTCTCAACAGCTCCAAAACTTGCAATTTCCGACCAACAATTCTCAACTGCTCCAAAACTCGCCTTTTCCGGGAAACAATTCTGAATGAATTCAAAATACGCTTTTTTCGGACAACAATTCTTAATGGATGCCAATTTTGCATTTTCCGGGTAACAATTTTCAACAGCTCCAAAACTTGCAATTACCGACCAACAATTCTCAATGAATTCAAAATTCGCTTTTTTCGGGCAATAATTTTCAATGGATCCAAAACACGTCTTTTCCGGGCAACAATTCTCAATAGATCCAAAATTGGCATTTTTCGGGCAACAATTCTTCACGGCTACAAAACTCACCTTTTCCGGGTATCAATTTTCAACGGCCACAATATTCTTGTTTTCGGGACAACAATTCTCAACTGCTCCGAAACTTGCCTTTTCCGGACAGCAATCACAACGGCTATAATTTTTAATTTTTCAGAACAACACTTCTTAATGTCTACAAAACCCGGCTTTTCAGGACAACACTTCTTAATGTCTACAAAACCCGGCTTTTCAGGACAACACTTCTCCATGGCTACAAAACCCGGCTTTTCAGGACAACACTTCTCCATGGCTACAAAACCCGGCTTTTCAGGACAACACTTCTCCATGGCTACAAAACCCGGCTTTTCAGGACAACACTTCTCCATGGCTACAAAACCCGGCTTTTCAGGACAACACTTCTCCATGGCTACAAAACCCGGCTTTTCAGGACAACACTTCTCCATGGCTACAAAACCCGGCTTTTCAGGACAACACTTCTCCATGGCTACAAAACTCGTTTTGTTCATACAATTCTAAACACCTACTAAAATTGTGCTTTTTAAGGACAACAATTTTTTAACGGCTACATAACTTTTCTTTTCGTGACAACAATTTTTAAGGTTTACAAATTAGTCCTTTTGTAAACAACAATTCAAGATGTCTACAACAACTCTCAGCGACTACAAAGTTCACTATTTCCGGACAACAGTTCTCAACGGCCCAAAATATCGACTTTTCCAGGCAACAACTACAACGGGTACAAAAACTGTCCCTTTCCGGGAAACAATTCTCAACGGCTACAAAAATTGCCCCTTTTTCAGACATCGACTACAACAGGTACAAAAATTGTCCCTTTCCGGGCAACAATTCTCAACAGCTACAAAAACTTCTCTTTTCCTGGCAACGACTACAAGGGTACAAAAAGTGTGCCTTTCTCGGGCAACAATTCTCAACGGCTACAAAATATGTCCCTTTCTGGGCAACATTTGTCAACGGCTACAAAATTGTCCCTTTTCCGGTCAACGACTAAAACGGATACAAAATTGTCCCTTTTCCGGGCAACAATTATCAACGGCTATAAAACTTGTCCCCTTCCGAGTAACAGTTATCAACGGGTACAAAAATTGTCCCTTTTCCGGTCAACGACTAAAACGGATACAAAATTGTCCCTTTTCCGGGCAACAATTATCAACGGCTATAAAACTTGTCCCCTTCCGAGTAACAGTTATCAACGGGTACAAAAATTGTCCCTTTTCCGGGTAACAATTCTCAACGGCTACAAAATATGTCCCTTTCCGGGCAACATTTGTCAACGGCTACAAAATTGTCTCTTTTCCGGTCAACGACTACAACGGATACAAAATTGTCCCTTTTCCGGTCAACGACTACAACGGATACAAAATTGTCCCTTTTCCGGGCAACAATTATCAACGGCTACAAAACTTGTCCCCTTCCGAGTAACAGTTATCAACGGGTACAAAAATTGTCCCTTTCCCGGGCAACAATTATCAACGGCTACAAAACTACCCTTCTTAAGACAACGCTCTTCTCCTGAACACGCAGTGGCATTTTTTGCGTCGTACAGCGTAAATTTGAATGTGTGTTGTGGTGTAATGGATATCGACTCACAATGAGAAATCTGAGAACCGTGTTCGAATTCGTTGCCTTCAATTCCGACCAAATAACCCTGGGAAAGCTATTTATCTATCTCTCCTCCTTCCAGCTATGGGCTGAATAGCAGGATATATTGGGTTCTATACCCTTCTTTGGCAACCAGTCTACCCCAGAAAGAAATGGTAACCTACTGCGGGAAAATCTCCTGCCAATCAGTCATGGATCGTAAAATTGTGTATCACGTATGGCACTCAACTTACTGCCTGTAACCTTATTTTTTTCTCTAATAAAAATAAAATTATTTCTCAAATCCTCTTTTTGTTTGTTGTTTTTTTATCCGTCAATCAATAAATGTTTGCTAGCCAACATGCCATACGCGAGAAACCTACCAAGAAACATTGTGTAAATGTTTGCCAGGAGATCGTTTATGAGACATAGTTACACAGCACAAGAAATTGAGGAAAGCCTTAATTTTGCGTGTACGTCTGTGTGTCTTAGAACGTTTATCTGATTTCATTTGTGTAGACATTTAATATTTGCTTTTATTAATTTCTTGATCAGCTAATTTCTCAGTTCCATTTAAGCATAGTTTAAATATGCAAAACGACAATGCCAAATCCTATCGAGAAAAATCAGAAATAAACTATTTTAAATTAAAAAGAAAACAATTATCAAAATACAATTGCGCTTTAACTTAGTTTTTATTTATTTATTTATTTTTTTTTGTATATTCCGAAAACACAAATTGCTTCAAGATGGCGCTTAAAGAAAATCAAACAAAAATCTTCATCGGTTATTATTTAGGAAAATTTAATCCATATTTCTGAGGTAAATTAAATCGGTTTGACATCACTGTTCGTAAGCCTTTCAAAATTTAACGGCAACTTAAAAAAAATATCCCAAATTTGTTGGTTTTCTTCTGTTTAAATTATTATTCGCCATTATTATCGATTTTTCTTAAGTTCACATAATTACCTCCCTTTATCAGATTGGCGTTTAACTTTTGCAATTTTTTATATATTACATTGTTAATTTTCTAGTTTCGATTTTTCAGCCTCACACCATTTGAACATGTCAGTTATGATATTTTTATATTTTGTATTTTTCTGTATTTAATCCACGTACCCACTTACTCTATTTTAAGCATTCTAAATTGTCACAACACTTCCACAAACAGCTAATTGTGCTAAGTTATTTTGCAGGCTAAAATACTTTTTGAATACTAATTTGTTTACTAGATTGGTAATTACGTTGTCGGCTATTAAAGTTATTACCAACAAAGGCATTATAATCTTCATCTCAGAAAGAACGAAAAATATACATACATCATTTAGCCATAGGCTTTATTGAACATGTTGGGGTGTGAGAGAGTTTACGTAATGTTGACAGGTAAAATAGAAAATGATTTAATCGTCTAACATAATATTTTAATGGACACTTTTTTTTCGTTAAATTCCTTGATAATTAGGGGAAATTTTTTTTATCCCTGTGGAGTTGTATGAAGTAGTTGCGTTCATCACCAGTATTTTAAAAGATTTAAAAGAGGGCGGAAAGTGTGACATTGAAATCCAAAGGCAAAGATGCATTGCTAAAGCAAAGTATTAAGAAACAGAAAAAAACAACTTGGCTAGAAAAAATATATCTATATATATATAAAAGGCATGATGTTTGTGCGTGTGTATCTGTCTGTCTGTATGTATGTATATTTGTATGTCCTTTATACAAATCCACAATTTTTATCCTATTCTCATCAAAATTCACACAAATATTCTTTAGGCTTCTGGTCAGGTCATGGGCTACATATTTTTCCCGATTTTCAACATATATCAGAAATCGATACCCCGATATCCGATCAGGATTTCAGCCTTTTAATCGTGGTTCTTGCTACAGAATTTCCTCGAACTTGGTAAAATTATAGTTTTTAGTCTCAAACATTGGTAAAACTTGTCAGACGACTCATTTTCCTCGATATCGGAAATCGATACCCCCGATATTCTATCGAATCTGATCAAAAACCGATATTCAGCCATCAATATGGCTCATTTTCTCCAATTTTACTCCTGATGGGTACAATAACTTTTCATGGACTTACTTAGGGTAGTTTATCCTTGGATGACTTATTTGACTCCGATATTGGAAATCGATACTCAGATATCCTATGGGGTATAATCAAAATCAGGTTTTCAGCACTTTTATTTTGGCTTTTGCTTCGGGTTGTGCTCTAAGTAGGTATAATTGTAGTTCTTCGTCTCAGCCATGATACCATTTACTCAGAGGACTTATTTAGCATTCAAAATTCAGTTTGCGACGGAAAACTTATTTGACATCAATACCGGAAAATTTTAACTTACATCCATTTATCTATCTTTCAATCTACTGGAAACAACTTTAGCTTTGCAAAGAGTACAAAGAGTCTGAGCTCCGGGACCATGGATTAGTTTTGAAGCTTTCATTACACCCGAGCATCGCTGGGCTATACTGCTAGTTTGTCTATATTTATGAGATGAGGCAGCTTTTACAGTATTCAGACTATTGTCCTCATCTTTGTTGTCATTTGTACGAATTCCGAACCGGACCGTTTATTAAATCACTGGGGTATATGAACTCCATTCCTTTCCTAATGCTTCTTCTGGAAGTCATGAGTTATCTCCCTCTAACCCTGTCAGTTATTTGTTCACCACTCTTTGGGTGAAGTCACAGTAACTACCCAACTAACCAACGTCTATATCCACTAAGCAATGTGTCCTCAAGGACAAGAAGAACTGAATTTTTGGGACTTTTAAACCTAATTTCCAGTAACCCTATTTTATGAGAAATCAAATTGCATTTTTTTATGTTAATGGTTTTCCCTAGTATTTTTATGTTAATGGTTTTCTGTAGCAACAAAAATGAGGACAATAATCCGAATACTGTAAATACTGTAGAAAAAAAGAAATGAGTACATTTAGATAACACCTGTCTTTCTGTACTGTAATGAGTGCTAGACGATCCTCTCAAAGATGAAGAATAGAGTTAAAAGAATAGACACGTGGTTCTACCGAAGGATGTTGAAAATGGATTGAACACTGGAAGACGTTTTAACAAAGTCGAAACAAACAGGACACTTATGCCAAGAATGTTAGTTGTGAATAGATCAATTCGGTACGAGAAATAGGAAAATCGAGTTTTTATAAAAGCTTTTGTGTAGGGATGAAAAATATTTTATTATAAGTAAGTCAGTTCAGTGCCATACGTGAAACACGCGTTGGCGATCATGTCTCAAAAGAGACATGACTGACTGGGCAGAAGATTATCCCGCAGTAGGTTGCCATTACTTTAAGCGGTAGACTGGTTGCCATCCAAGGCTATAGAACCCAATCTGTCCTGTTATTTAACCCATAACTGGAGGGAATAGACGGATTAATACCTTTCCCAAGGGTATTTGTGCGTAAGTGAATTCATCCAGAATTCGAACTCAGTCCCCACGATTTGTCGTCGTTCCAAGCCGATATCAACTGCACCACAGATTTTGATAATATATTGCTCTGTGGAATTGTAGTCTATCTGTTCCTACACACACACACACACACATACATAATATATATATATATATATATATATATATATATATATATATATATACGTATGTGTGGGTGTGTGGGTGTGGGTGTGTGTGTGTGCAAATGTTACGTTAGTAAAATTTTTAACTTCGCATATGGCCATTGTTCATTTCATCGATTTTTTCGACTGCACAATGCAGTAGGGTCAGTTGGGGACCGTCTGTGAGGAAGAGAGCATCTTGTGGAAATTCACTCCACCTGAAATTTGTAAACGACATACTGTACTGCTTGGCATTAGTGGTGGAAGCTGCAATTCTAGTGCGCGTTATTCGGAAAGAGTTGGATGAGTTTTAATGGTGGTAACGATGACATTTGGGATCATCAAAGGCAGCGTTATGCCTACATTCACCTTGTCACATTGCATCAGACTCAACACAGAGATTGACATCAAGTGCCTTGAAAGAGAAAGCAGACACTAGAAGAGTCTATGTGTAGCAACAAGACACTGCACCATACCACGCAAGCAGAGGAACGCAGTCATAGCCGTCATACAATCACTGTGACCCCCATCACCGCTTATATCTGGCCCCCTAACCCCCCCGGTTGCAATTCATTTGATTATTATGTTTGGGGCTCATTTGAGCGAGAGACAAAAAAAAACCTTGTAATATCAAAGATGAACAGAGGGCAATGATGATGACATCATTCAACAACTTAAACAAACAGACCTCCAGAAGCGGATAACTATTTACGCTCTCACACCCTGATTGAGCACTCTGAAAGAATGGTAGACTTTGAAAAACAGTAGCTACTCTAGCACCTACACATCGCTTGTTCAGTAATGAATTAGAGCACTCTGGCTATTGGCGTATGATACATCATACGCAAAAATAGTCTGCCTTCTTCTGCCGAGGACCCATAGCTCAGAGGTAGAATCGCCGACTGACGCCATTTCAGTCGGGTTTCAATCTTGGGTTAAACACCAATCGGATGTCTAACCGTACTGATGAGCTGTGATACAGCAAAACAGATCTGTTTACTGATGACTATATATA
>JBBBDQ010002268.1:1482500-1487500 GCA_037127315.1 Ascarosepion bandense | reverse complement strand
TATTTACTTTCCTTGCTCTATTTGCGTATTGATCGCTTTTTTGTTTTAGGTAACTCGTTTGGGGTTTTTCATTGGGCTGCGTACTTTGATGTGCGTTGTGGTGCATTGGATATCGGCTCGGAACGAGCAATCGGGAAGCCGAGTTCGAATTCCAGCTGAATACATTGCATTCACTTACGCGCAAATACCCCTGGGAAAGGCATTAATCCGTCTATTCTTTCCAGTTATGGGTTAAATAACTGGACATATTGGGTTCTAAAGCCTTGATCGGCAACCAGTCTACCGCAGAATGCAATGGCAACCTAGTGCGTGATAATCTTCTGCCCAGTCTGTAATGTCTCTTTCGAGACATGATCGCCCAAGCGTGTATCACTTATGGCACTTCACTGACTGACTGAATATAATAGTTGGAATCATGATTAAGGCTTATATTGGTCATAAAGTGGGGGATCAATTTATTACTTCATAACAATAGGAAACCGATCCCCCACTAATTACTACATAATAATATAATAGATTTCTTTTCCCTTTACCTATGAGTCAAATAGCAGGACAGATTGGGTTCTATAGCCTTGGCTGGTAACCAGTTTACCACAGAAAGCAATGGCAACCTAGTGCGGGATAATCTTCTGCCCAGTCAGTAATGTCTCTTTCGAGACATGATCGCCCAAGCTTGTATCACTTATGGCACTTAACTGACTGACTTTGACTGATGTCCAAATGCTTAGCTCGTTCTTTTTTTTATTACCAGTTTTTCATTCAGCGTATGTGCTCGGAGGGTTTTTCGAAACGAGTATAACGATTAGTTTACACATATATATATATATATTTAAACAAGTTGTGTTAAACGATAGAGACAACATAGTCTTATATATTTTCTTTTAATTATTATTATTTTTTATTTTTTTTGTATTTTCGGATTAGGCTTTTTATTTCCGATTTATATGTTTTAAAAATTGTCCGAAGGTTGTCCTAGTACTTACGAACGTCGGCGTTCATCATCAGGGAATACATTACATTTTAAAATCAAATATTGCCTTTTAGCAGGAAAGTGTTACATTTTAAATAAATAAATAAACGTTATGATTTTTTTTAAATTCGAAGGCATTAATAATGTAAACAACATGCACACGTGAAGATATGTGCTCACGTAGATGCATGAATTATATGGAATATTTGGTTGTTAATGATTTTAAATGCCGTAAAATTACGTTAGAGAATTTGAGCTTCGAAGGAACTAATTATGTAAATAATCAAATTACTCAGTGTCAAAGAATTATTTCCTTAATTATATTTCAAATAAACCCTCTAAACACAAGGAAGTACATGTCCAAAAACTTGGTAAGCTGTGCGATTGATAAGAGCTTTTTACTTCTGATATATAGTGCCTCTAAAACTTAGGCGTCTAATGTCTGTGTGTTGATCAATAATTTGAATATTGTCTATAAGAATGTCAGAATGCTGAAGGTAAACAGTATGACTTAAGATGTTGTGTAATGGCACTGGAATTATGCAAAGTAAATCGCCGAGAGAGCCGGGTAGTTGTAAATCCAATATACGTATGTGGATTAAAAGAGCATTCTTCAAAAGGACATTTAAATTCATACACAACATTAATTCTCTCAACACCGGTAAAAGCTGGAGAGGGGTTGTTGTTCATTATCAGGTTCGAGGTTTAATATAATTCGGAAATAAAAAGCCTAATCAGAAAATATGAAAGAATTCAAAAGAAAATATTTAAGATTATGTTGTCTTTATCGTTTAACGCAACTTGTTTAAAAAAAAGATGCTGCCAAAATATACGTACTTTATATATATATATATATATATATATATATATATATATATATATATGTATATATTACTGCAAACGATAAAGTTCAGTACTCATAGAGCAATCACTTAAGCCGTGACAACGTCGACTACTTCAAAGCAGACGCTGTAAATTGGATACAAAGATCTTTTTTTTCGAATTCAGATAAAAATTATTTTTTGCGAGCATCATGTAAGGAGATCAGACCGAACGTTCTAGGTAATTTAAATACATTTCTCAATCCCTCCATTTGTTCAGTTGGACACTCCTCCCAGTGTACGATCGCATAGATCACGTTTAGCTACACATTGCTTTACCAGGAAATAATCAACTTTTCTTCGCTTAGAAATCGTTTCTTTAACTCCAGGCCCTTCATCATTCGTTAACAAATTATAAATATATAATAGATATTTTCTAATATATATATATATATATATATATATATTTCGGTTCGAAATGAAAAAACATCTTCCTCTTTTTATAGGTTGAAAAGCAGCAGAGATTGGGTATTATAGCCTTGGTAACGCAATGGTTAAGTCACTTGCTTCCCACTACCATAAGAGAGATTACTACTAAGATTCCTCTAGCTTAACCCTATAATAGTCAACATTAACCCACCCATTTCTTTACTAGCCTCTGCCTCCGGTATTAGAATCTTTTCTCATTCTTTTATTAAACGGGGTTCTCAATGCATGTCTTAAAATGACATGTTGAAAATGGCTATTTCCCCTCTAAACTTTATCTGAATTTACAGATACATACATACATACATATATATATATATATATATATATATATATATATATATATATATATATATATACATATATATATATAGTCATCCGCAGACAGATCTGTTCGCTGTATCACAGCTCATCAGTACGGTTAGACTCCAATATAAAAGGCAAGATGTTTGTTTGTCTGTCTGTCTGTCTGTCTGTCTGTCTGTCTGCCCTTTATACAAATCCACAATTTGTATCCAATTCTCACTAAACTTCAAACAAATATTTTTAGGCTTCCGGTCAGGTCATGAGCTACTTATGTTTTCCGATTTTCTCCTTATATCAGAAATCGATACCACGATATCGGATTAGGTCTGATCAAGATCAGTGTTTCAGCCATTTTATCGTGGTGTTTGCTACAGAATTTGCTCTAACTTGGTAAAATTATATTTTTTAGTCTCAAACACAAGTGGATCTTCTCAGGCGACTCATTTTCCCCGATATCGGAAATCGATACCCCCGATATTCTATTGAATCTGATCAAAAACCGATATTCAACCATCAATATGACTCATTTTCTCCAATTTTACTCCCGATGGGTACGATAAGTCTTCATGAACTTAGGTGAGTTTATCATTGGATGATTTATTTGACTCCGATATTGGAAATCGATTCCCCGATATCCTATCGGTTCTGATCATAATCAAGTTTTCAGCCCTATTATCTTGTTTTTTGCTTAGGTTTTGCTCTAAGTATATATAATTGTTGTTCTTAGTCTTAATAACCTACGTTTTTCGTGCCAACGTCCAAAGAATCTGAGCTCCAGGACCATGGATTAGTTTTAAAGCTTTTATTACACCCGAGCAACGCCGGGCTATACTGCTAGTATATATATTTATTTCATATAAAAAGTCAGATATAACAATTAGGGAATTTTAACATTTATATTGAAGACATGCATTGTTCAACACCAGTTGAACGGAAAATTAAGAAAATTCTAGTATGAAGTGGAAAATTCTAGAAATGAAAGTTAGTAAAGGAAGGAGCGAGAAAACTTAATCAGGAAATGGTCAAGAAGTATTAAGATGGGGAAAATAGTAGTTCTCTTAATTTGGGAGCAATTTAACTGAGAGTTCATGGGTTGCGAGTAGGAAAATACTTCAGTCTTTCCAAATTTAAATTCAAATCAATATAAAAAAGGCTAAACAAATATAATGATCACATTGAAGTAAAAGAATAGTTAAAACTTTTTAAAGTTTTAACACTTCTCGTTCTTTATGTGTCTCCAAATATTTGTCGGGTTTCTTTTTTCCTTAGAAGATAAGGGACAAGTTTTGTAGTTTATCCATTGACTCACTAAAACTAATATATATTTAGCAATCTATAAAATGAAATTTAAACTTCGATTACGATGATAAAAGTTTTTATTTTAACTGTTAATCATAGCCACAATTTTCATGATTTTGGATATTTTGTAGAAGTCCAGATTTATAATTAGAGCGACAATCATACCGCATAAGATCTTTTAGAGATATCAAAAAAGAAAAGCGTAATTGTACACCACAACGCATATCTATGGAAAAATTGCTCAAACACTTCGGTAAGTCCTGTTTTTGAGTGACACCTCAGGCATCGAGTAATGACCCCAGCGCCTTACAGAAAAAGAGGCAAGTTATATTAACCTCGTTTATAATGTGAGACAAGTTCGAGTTTATGGTAGGTAACTCGAGAGCATACGCTCAGGACAGGGCTAAAACTTACCCAGCCCTGGCAACCGTCGTTTGCGCTGGCCACGTTGGCGTCTACCGATCCACCACTCTAGTGCTACTGGGTAGGGCATCCTCAGGCATATTTTCCCCGGACTGGGCACCTCTTAGCAATTTTTTTATCAGCAGACAGAGACACAATTGATGATCACTACTCGTTAGGTGCCCGGATGTATCGAACAAGAAGCGAAAGCGAATTATTTAAAAAAAAAACTACCGGTGTTTTTTTCTTTCGGTTTTTTAGCAAACCCGTTATCCTAACATCTCACATGACTGCTAAAAAATAATTGCTTTGTGATCTCGAATGGCTTCAGTTATTTTTATGCAAATATTTGCCAGTGTCTGTGTCTCTAATTAGTTTCAATAAAATTTTGAACCAATTTAAAAAATATAAGGAAAGAGAATTTCAGTTCCCAAGAGAAATAAAACGGTGTAAAAACAAAGATTTATCGAGATTTCTTGACGGATTACAATTTCCTTTTACACTTCTTGGATAATTTGATGAACATTCACATAGATATGTCGTAAACAAAGAGTATATATATATATATATATATATATATATATATATATATATATATACTGTGCGTACTCCTATTAGTCTAAGTTATAAATGTAATCTGTGCTTAGTAGAAAAAACTAGGATATTAAAATATCAATATCAGAATTAAGTTCTTAACCAACGTAACGAATTGATTA
>JBBBDQ010002268.1:1475000-1477500 GCA_037127315.1 Ascarosepion bandense | reverse complement strand
GCTGACGAGTCAGAAAATCATAGCGGTGTTCTCATGAAACTTTGAAGTCGGCACGAATCTGCTTAGTTAAAGGGACAAACTCTTTGTATTTATCAACGCTTCATCTACACCACAATATCGAGCACCTTACGATAAAATACGTGGTTGCCAAAAAAGATTTCACCAGTAACACCAGTGAGAAATGACAACCTTAGCGTTAAACATTATCACAACATATTATCACAACACTATATATATATATATATATATATATATATATACCTAAGTGGTTTTATATCTATCTATCTATCTATCTATCTATCTATCTATCTATCTATCTATCTATCTATCTATCTATCTATCTCGTTCCCTGCCTATCTCTCTGTATATATAAGTATTTGATTGTTGGTCTGTCTGATTGCCTACCTATCTATCATGCTTGGAAAATAAATCATCTGTAACACATGCGAGATAGGTACACTACCGACCATAAGTTTGGGAGCACACAAATATTTAGCAGAATCAAATTCGCCGAGTTTGTATATTTTGTTATTCGTATGCAGATGTCAATTAAAAAAAAAGTTTTGTTTTCAACTTTAAAGTAAACATTTACTCAGTTTGCTACTTGACTCCTCTTATTGTGATCAAGTTTTTGCCGAAAATTCAGGTTAATTCAGATATTATAATTACGGTATAATTTATTTTTGTAAACCATATTACTACGGTATAAATGGCAAGGAAGAAACAGATTAGCATTGAAAAAAGAGCTCAGGTTGAAATTCTTTCGAAAGAAGGATATTCTGAACGTGTTATTGCTAAAAAATTAAGCCTATCAAAATATGGCGTGCATTATTGCCTTCAACGACTTCGTGAAACTGAATTAAATATTGACAGAAAAAAACGATCTGGTAGGCCCAGTGTAACATCTATTGTAGAGGATAGGCATTTGATCATATCTGGCAAGAGGAATAGAAGAAAAACCGCTCCGGAATTAACAATTGAAATGAATTTTACTCGGCAACATCCAGTATCTGTTACTACTGTTAAGAGACGACTTGATTCTGCTGGGCTAAAGGCTGTGTAGTAGTTAAGAAACCACTATTAAAGTAGGAGAATAAGGGATAAAATTGATCGTACAGTTCGAAATGAACTTCCTAAAAATGAACAAATGTTGTTTAAATGCTTGCAGGGTGCTTGGAAATCATTTTCACTAACTTATTTTTATAAATTATTAGAAAGAATGCCAAGGATTTGATCTGCAGTAATAAAGGCTTGTGGTGGTTTCTTTGATCAAAAAGAGAATATGAATTAACTTTAATTAAATTTGAAATTACTCTATGTTAATTTTGGTTTAAACTAATGTACAATTGTGAGCAACAATGAAATATATCTATACTTATTCTTCTAAGACATAAACTATTATTTCTTTCTCTTAGATAATAAATCTACGTGGTCTCAAACTTATGGTCCGTAGTGTAGGTAGTTGTATCTATATCTATGTACGTGGCCTTTTCTTAACTTTTATATATTTTACTTTCATTTTCTCTCACACTACACTCTGGCAAAAAATCTGCTCTATGACCGCAGAAAATCTACTGTCAAATGAATATTCAGTTCAATAAGCAACCGAGAGTTCACTAAAAACTTCTTATGTTTGACGAGTTTCTAAGAAATACAGTAATGAAGCTGATGAAACTTAAATATAAGTGAAACAAGTCAAATTTAGAATCGTTGTCTATGTATCTATCTCAGTCTTTTCACAGCAATCTATCTATCTATCTATTTCAGTCTGTTCATATCTATCTATCTATCTATCTATCTATCTATCTATCTATCTATCTATCTATCTATTTCAGTCTGTTCATATCTATCTATCTATCTATCTATCTATCTATCTATCTATCTATCTCAGTCTTTTCACAGCAATCTATCTATCTATCTATCTCAGTCTTTTCACAGCAATCTATCTATCTATCTATCTATCTATCTATCTATCTATCTATGTTTATATATACATACATATATATATATATATATATATATATGACATTCTGTTTGCTATCTGTTCAGCTCTCTGTGTGTATATATACTTGATATTCCGTTTGCTATCTATCTATCTATCTATCTATCTATCTATCTATCTCAGTCTTTTCACAGCAATCTATCTATCTATCTATCTATCTATCTATCTATCTATCTAATTCAGGCTCTTCAAAGTATATCTATCTCACTCTCTTCAAAGTACATCTATCTATCTATCTATCTATCTATCTATCTATCTATCTATTTGTATGAAATTATATTTGTTTTAACATTATTATTTTAATGGATAATCGTATTTGAGTGGAAAGTCTGTTTATTATATATATATATATATATATATATATATATATATATATATAAACTGACTTTCCACTCAAATACGATTATCCATTAAAATAATAATGTTAAAACAAATAAAATTTCATACAAATATATATATATATATATATATATACAAACAGAAATATGCCCACAGAAA
>JBBBDQ010002268.1:1415000-1470000 GCA_037127315.1 Ascarosepion bandense | reverse complement strand
AACACAAATATGTCTGAGCAGGCGTCTGTAAAAGGGATTGGGTGTCCGCCCTAGTAAACGGGCATCCTTTACGTATCTATATTGACCCAGTATTTATTTTTTATTTATTCGCCTGTCTATAACGTATGCTTAGTTAGTTGAGATTATACGAAGATGGTAATTGCATATTGGAAACTCAGACTGGGAGGAGACAATGGACGAAGGGAAAAAAAAAACATTTAAACAAAAAACGAAAACCGTCGATAAAATTTTGGTAAATTATGAAAGAAATAAAACAGATAACAAAATGTACTCGTAATTGGCAGCCAGAATCAAATAAATCGTTGCTTTTACACACACACACACACACACACACACACACACACACACACACACACACATATATATATATATATATATATATATATATATAAAATAAAACAAATTCCGATGTTCAAATTTGTTGTATGGCTATTTCTATATACTATATATATATATATATATATATATATATATAGTAAGAAACTGAAAGAAAAGTTTAAAAAACAACTCTTCGTTGGATTTACTTTAATCAATAGTGCTCAATACATAGTAGAGCTTAATATTCTAAATTTCTCATTACAATAGTTTATAAAAATATTATATCACAAAAAGATTCATGTTTCAGAATAGTATTACTTTTCTTCGGGAGATATATTAAAACTTTTAAAAACATGTTTATATATATATATATATATATAAATTTAAAAAATAAATATTATTTTTCCTGACTCAATAAAATAGTCGATTCTAACTATTAGAATTCCATCTACTCCCCACTTAATTGCCTGAATATCGTAACATTTGGTTTTCAAATATATATATATAACTTCTTAAATCTTGTAATCGTTGATCCCCTGATGAGGAACTATTAATAGTATCTAAATACGCCAGCTTTTGTGTTGTGGTGAATATTTTTTTCATTATAAATACCAATAAAGAAGATATTACAATAAATGTTGCTCTTCTACTTATCGAGCACATTTAAAAAGTAAATGCTACGAAATGTGATTTCTTATTTCATTTGTTTGTACTATATATATATATATATATATATATATATATGATCCTAAGCTGTAAATTCGGTCGAGTATCTTGCACATTCGAAAACAAATTCGTTCGTATAGACGTGCATCCGCGTATTTCTGAAAGAACTATCCTCATTCAATACCGAGAAGTAATGACCTATATTTGTTCAACATAAAACAAAAGATGGCAATCAAGTGACTTCCGCTTTCTCGAAAACTCACGTGGCATGCCTCTGAAAGCTGTCAGGAAATTAAAGAGATCTTTTGAAGGGATGTATGTTTATGCTTCTAGTCTAGAATAAAGAAAGGCAGGTATTTCTTCATTTCTTTTGTAATTTAATTTTACTTGAAATATTTACCCTGCTTTTAAACTTTCCTCTCTTTTGCGTAATTATTTTTCGACTGGTTCATTAATTGACTGAACAGACGATGTTCCTTTTTGCTGATTGGTTAGGATAGAAGTCGGCATGCTTTTGACTCTTTTAAAGAAAACAAGTGTAACATTCTCTTCATCTGTTTATTTCCAAAACTCTCTTTGCAAAAAGTAATAACACAGGCCTACAAACATTTACGTCCAAAAGCGCTTTTTTATCTATTTCACCCCATGCAAGGCACTATAGCCATTGAATCACAAGAGGTTACATTAGTCGAAGTATTTGAAACAGAAATATTAATAATAAGCTGGAAGAGGAAAGAGGATTCAGAAAGACAGTAGATATCGACTGTATTTATATTTTTACATAAGTTAGCAGGAAAACCTGTAGCCTGAAGGGAATTCCACAAGCGATACATACACTACATTGTCAAATCAGCTATAAACTAAGCGTTCTTATTTGGGATCACCCCATGGAAGAGAGTAAAGCCATTGAGTCACAAAGGGCTTACCGTGTGTGTAAGAATTAAAACCAATTTACACGAGATACTAGATTAGCAACTAGGTCCCACCCTTTTACAGTTAAACAAATAAGATGTAACCGTAAATTCTACTCCAACAACTTCTTTTCTCGCGCTTCCCGCCTGTGGAACTCCCTTCCACAAGTCTGCTTTCCAGACAGCTACAATCTCCAGGTGTTTAAATGTAGAGTCAATAGACACCTCCTATCACACTAACTCCCAATTATTCTCAGAACACTCTCATCTACCCAACCCTCATTCTCGGTATCCTTACCCGCCTATCACCCACCCTCTGACATTTCCTATATTTAATCATCGTTTCTCCACTCTACGTAGCCCCCTGCGCAGTAGTGGCAGTGACATGCCTTGCTCGGGGTGAAACGCTTATAAAAAAAAAAAACAAAAAAAACAATAATAATTACCGTGAAGAGAAAAAAAGGAATCAGTGGAACAGTACATAGCGATTAACAGTGCATTTAATTTTCTTCAAATTAAAGTTGGCTAGAAAACATGAACCGGAAGAGAGTTCCACAAACAAGAAGTGCGAGGAAAGAAAATGTTAGCATACAACTTACGACGACATTAAGCCAATTGATTTCGACGCCAGTCTAGTCTGTCAGTTAAGTGCCATACGTAATACACTTTTGGGTGATCATGTCTTTATTGAGACATGACTGACCAGGCAAAATATTTCCCCGCAGTAGATTACCGTTATTTTCTAAGTTAGACAGGTTGCCAACCAAGGCTATAGAACTATTTAACCCATATCTGCCATTTAACCCATATCTGGAGGTAGAGGACACGCATTAATACTTTTTCCATGAGTATTTGCGTGTAAGCGAATACAAGGAATCGAATGGAATTCGAACTTGGCTCTCCCATTTTCTAGTTCCGAGCCGATATCCACTGCATCACAACGCGCATATTAAATCAGTCAGTTATGTGTCATACGTGATACACGCATGGGCGATCATGTCTCGAAAGAGACATGACTGACTGGACAGAAGATTCTCCCGCAGTAGGTTGCCATTGCTTTCTGCGGTAGACTGGTTGACAGCCAAGGCTACCGAACCCAATCTGTTCTGTTATTTGACTCATAGCTATAAGGAGAAGAGATGTATTATATTATTAAGTAGTAATCAAGGGGGGATCAGTTTATTACTTCATAACAATATAAAACTGATCCCCCACTTTATACCCGGTATAAGCTTAATCATGTTTTCAACTATTATATTCAGTCAGTCAGTTAAGTGCCATGCGTGATACACGCTTGGGCGATCATGTCTCGAAAGAAACATGACTGACTGGGCAAAAGATTATCCCGCAGTAGGTTGCCATTACTTTCTACGGTAGTTGGTTGCTAACTAAGGCGATAGAACCCAATCTGTCCAGTTATTTAACCCATAAGCGAGACTTTCCGGAAACAGTCAAGGATGCAGTGGATGGCCAACAGTGATATTATTGTTTTTTAATGTACCATAATTTTTTAATGTACCCTAAATACGTTCCACAGCGCTTAGGTAGGCATTTTTTTAATTATCCCGGAACAGGTTGCCAATACCTGCTCTGATGGTCTGATTGCCTCCAAGGCTATAGAACCCAATCTCTCCTGTTATTTAACCCATAACTGGAGGGAAAAGACTGATTAATACTTTTCCCAATGGTATTTGGGCGTAACGGAGCAATTATCATAACAGTGTTTATTGAAAAGACAATCTTATTTGATATTTAGGAGCTTACGTACATATCACTGGTTCTAGTGCGATAACTGAAGTTAAGCATCATCTAGTCTGGTCTGTAACTAGCTGTGTTTTGGGAGACATTCAGGAATAACCGTTTCTTCAAGAAATATATGAGATAAAGGGTTATTGTTAAAAAATATGACAATGTTTATTTAACGTAAAATACACCAATTTTTAGCTGTAACGTCCATTTTATATTTAGAATAATTTTAGCTCTAACTGAAAAAAGAAAAATTATTTTAGTGAGGAAGAGATAAGATAAAGTTGTGAGACAAGATCAAAAGGAATCCGCTGTTGGTTTAATGAGAAAGACTGGACCATGAGGTTGACTCGTGTTACTTTACTATTATAGGTCTTTCTGCTGAGTTGAATGGAGGTCTGTTTTATATGGCTTCGTGTGGGTGGGCTCCAGAAGGCCTATGTTTATTTATTGGCGGGAACTGATTTTATTGGCTATTTAGTATTTTTTTATTATATCGATCTAGGATGTTTTTTCCACCTGAATCCATCCTGCATATATACAAGTCAACCATCCGTCCGTGCATAGAGTACTGCTGCCATTTATGGTCAGGTGCCCCTGCCGTTCTCCTCAGTGTTCTTGACAAGCTCCAAAGGAGAGTCTGTAATGTGATAGGTACTGATCTGGCGATTCGACTACAGCCATTTCCCCATCGTCGAAATGTGGCCTCCCTTTGTCTCATCTATAAATACTTCCATGGCTTCTGCTCGGATGAGCTTAAGTCACTGATGCCTCCTCAACAGGTGTTTACTCGTGCAACCAGACTGGCAACTGGGTCCCACCCATTCACAGTCAGGTTAGCCAAATGCAGACGACAATTCTACTCCTGCAGCTTCCTCTCCCGCACTTCCCGCCCGTGGAACTCGCTCCCGTATTCTTGCTTTCCTGACGGCTACAACCTCCAGAAATTTAAATGCAAAGTCAATACTCATCTACTAACCACTGGACTCTATCTCTCTCCCTACCCCTGTATAACCTTCCCTTTCTCTCCACCTATGTATCTGTTATCGCACCTGCTTTCTATTGTTCCTTTCTAACTAGGTTGTACTCCTCACTCTTTTCTAATTAATCTTTTTACATTTATGTAACCCCCTGCACATCAGTGGCGTTTCCGCCTTGCTCGGGGTGAAATGATTAAAAAAAAAAAAAAAATTGAAAATTTGTTATTTAAAGTCACTAAGATACAATGGGTTACTAGGTGGGAGAAGAATTACAAAGAAAAAAACATTACTAAGGAGTGAGAATAAAGGAAAAAATAATCAGGGCGGTAGATATCGATTGACGTTACATTTACGTTTTAGCAGATTAAAGTTTTTGGAAAGCATAGAGCTGGAAGGGAGTTCCACAAACAATATATTCACTACATTTTTTTATTGCCTTCATGCAAGGTACTACAGCTACTAAGACACAAGTGGTGACAGGATGTGGAAGAATTAGGAACTGAAACATTTTTAATGAGTGGGAAAAGGTGTGATCACAAGAATAGTAGATAACGATTGACACTGCATTTACATTTTTGCAGGTTATAGTCATATGAAAAGCATGAAGCCGGAAGGGATTTCCACGAGCGATATATACTCCACATTGTTGTTTCAGTTATAACCCAAGTCTTAAGGATATTCTTTTAATCGGTATGACCCCAGTCAAGGAACTAAAGCAACTAAGACGCAAGTGGTAACAAGACGTGAAAGAATTACGAAGGGAGACATTAATAATAAGTGGAAAGAGAAAAGAGTTATCAGTAGAAGAGTTGATTGATATTGCATTCATATTATTTGCAAGGAAAAGTTAGCTGGAAGGCATGAAACCAGAAAAATGTTCCGGAAGCGAGAAATGCGGGAAAAAGCTGTTAGGATATATAATTCTCGAAATTGCTGCCATTGAAACTTATCGAATCGAATTCAGTCAGTCAGCTAAGTGCCATACGTAATACACGATTTGGGCGATCATGTCTCAAAAGAGACACTGCTGACTGGGCAGAAGATTATCCCGTAGTAGGTTACCATTGCTTTCTGTGGTAGACTGGTTGCCAGCCAAGGCTATAAAACCCAGTCTGTCTTGTTATTTGACTCATATCAAGAGGGGGAAGAGATGTATTATATTATTAAGTAGTAATTAGTGGGGGATATGTTTATTACTCCATAACAATATAAAACTGATCCCCACTTCATGCCCAGTAGAAGCCTTAATCATGTTTACAAATATTATATTCAGTCAGTCAGTCAGTTAAGTGCCATACGTTATACACGCTTTGGGTGATCATGTCTCTTTAGAGACATGACTGACTGGGCAGAAGATTATCCCGCAGTAAGTTGCCATTGCTTTCTGCGGTAGACTGGTTGGCAGCCAAGGCTATAGAACCCAGTCTGTCCTATTTTTTAACCCATAACTGGAGGAACGATACGGATTAACACTTTTCCCAAGAGTATTTGTGCGTAAGCGAATGCAAGGAATTCAACTGGAATTCGAACTCGGTACACTGAATTCACTCAAGCAATGAAGCCACTTAGACACGAAATAAGAAGAAGAATCAGCAATATTATTGGTCCTTTTCTGGCAGATCGGATTTAGTCTCTTTCTAACTGCCGTAATGTTGCCACTCTGTGTCTTTTCTATAAATACTTTCATGGTAATTGGTCGGATAAACTCTTCGCTAAGGTTTCTGGATTTTTAAGGCCGGTGAATGAATATGCCGTAGATTGACTCACCATCCTTGTTGGATTTCATTATATTTGATTCCTAACCATTTATTTGCAAATATGAATTTACCAAACACGTTGTTTTCATCTGGCATTACAAATAATTTTTATTTCTGACCCTTAAGAATATGAGCTCCGAATATCTGACGAAGTAAAATAGAGTTTAAATATATTTAAGATTTTTTTTTTTTAATCATATCACCCCAAACAAGTCGATAACACCACTGATGCGCAGGGGGCTACGTAAGGGTAAAAAGAATGGAAAAGAGAAAGCCGGAAACCACATCCTAAACAGGGAACAAGGGATGAGCCTCTTCACCTGTTCAATAGATGTGGGTGGAGTGTGAACCGGGCGATAGTTTAGTCTATCTACTCCAATTGAAAAAAAAAACAAAGTGAGAAGAAGATTAGAAAAGAAAAAAATCAGAAACCGCATCCTAAACAGGAAACAAGGGATGAGCCTCTTCACCTGTTCAATAGATATGGGTGGAGTGTGAACCGGGCGATAGTTTGGCAACAATATTTTATGCACAGATAAATGGTAGACTTATAAATATGCAAGATAGATTCTGGTGAGAAAAGACTTTCTGAGCATCAGACCAAGCAATTGATTCAATATTATTGTTTCACTTAATGGAAATTGTGAAGCCAAGAAGGTGCAATAAGTTGTTCTCCAGGAGGTTAGCATCAGCGGGAAAAAAAAAAAAAAAAAGAAAGGTTCACTAAGAGGATTAAAAGAATGTAGTTTCCTTTTGGAAGCATTAAGTCTTAATAGTGAGAAACAATAATAGTGAAGATGTCTAAGTAACAAATAAAGGGCTTTCACAAATGTTCCTAATAAAGAACAACTTAAAGAAAATGAGCTGACACCAATAAGAAACTCACTTCCACAAACTCCAGTTCTTTCAAATAAAGCCTCCAAAACTAAACGCATTTCTTTTAATCATATGAGGGACACCTCTCTACATTCTTTTAGTATGGCTGGTACTAAATATCAGGAAAGTGACTCGTTGTATCTTTCCGGGCTAAACCTTCCCAGCTGACATGAAGTGGAAATTCTATATTGAATCCATTGCTATGTCACCTCTTAATAAAATTGGTTCATTGTTTCATACGAGACAATTTTTCTCTCTAGAATCTATCTGACATATCCATTCGTCCAGGCTTCGAATATTGCTGCCACATATGGCCCGTTGTCCCTGCTATTTACCTTGAGCTCATTGATAAAATACAAAAAGGAATAATCAGCTATATTGATCGGGCGGCTAAAATTCAGTCATTTCCCCATCGCTAAAATTGCCTTTCTGTCTTTTCTAAAAATACTTTTATGATAATTCTTCGCTATGTTAACTAGTATATTTTAATTTCTTCTTCTTCTTCTTCTTCTTCTTCTTCTTCTTCTTCTTCTTCTTCTTCTATGTGCCTTGTTTTTTCAGGACGTCGGCGATCATGGCCTTCCACGTCTCCCTATCCCTGGTGGCTTTTAGCACACTTTCTCCTGTAACATCTTGCACCCCACGTTCTGGCATCCACCTGCTCAGGTCCTTCAAATATATTATCCGCTGCTTTCCTCTGTCTCTTTTTCCCTCTATCTGGCCTGTTAGTATCAGGTTCTCCAGGCCTCCTTCCTCATTTCATGTCCCAGAAACTTCAGCTGTCTCTTCCTGATGTTCAGTATAAATTTCCTTTTCGTTTCCATACTTTCCAAGACCTCATCATTGCTCACATGCTCGATTCATGATATTCACAGCATCCTTCTGTAGAACCACATTTCACTTGCTTTAAGTTTTTCTTTCATCTTTGAGAATATTTTCAATATTTAGGAACTGATATAACATAGAAATAAGCGCGGTAAAAAACTGACGTCGATCTCTCATCAAAGCACGTTTGAGATTGCTAGATGTTGCCGCAAGTTCTATGCGAAGAGTTTCTTCTCTCGTTCTTAGATTCATAAATCGGAAGTAGTGTGCAATCGTAGGGAATTTCTGGAACTCCGAAATATAAAAGAATATGTGAAATATTGATATTAACTGCGACAACAGCTTTCACTCATGTTACTTTGGAGACTGGGGTGTAATGGATATCGGCTCTGAATGAGAAATCGTGTTGCAGAGTTCGAATTTGAATTCCTTACATTAACTTACGCGCAGATACCCTTGAGAAAGGGTATCTGCGTCTCTTCTCCCTCCAGCTCTCTTCTCCCTCCAGCTATCGTCTCTTCTCTTCTCCCTCCAGCATCCGTCTCTTCTCCCTCCAGCTATCGGTTAAATAACAGGATAGATTGGGGTCTAGTGCAGTGAATTCCTCTACGTAGTCAGTCATGTCTCAAAAGAGAACTATGTACTTTCTTTATTTTTATCACTCTGTCTTTTCTTTCTCCTTCCTCTCTCTGTCTTTTCTTCTCCTTTCTCTCTCTTCATCCTTTTTTCTTTTTTCTCGTTCTTCATCCTTTTTTTCTTTTTTCTCGTTCTTCGTTCGTTTCTTCGATTTTTCGTTCTTCGTCCTTTTTTCTCGTTCTTCAAACTTTTCTTCCTTTTTCTCGTTCTTTGTTCTTTTTTCTGCTCTTCGTTCTTTTCTTCTTTTTATTCTCTCTTCATCCTTTCTTCTTTTTTCTAATTCTTCGTCCCTTTCTTTTTATTATTCGTTACTTCGTCCCTTTCTTCCTTTTAATCGTTCTTCGTTCTTTCCTTCCTTTTTCTTTTTTTTTTTTCGTATCTTTCTTCTTTTTTCTCTTTCTTTGTCCTTTTTTTTCTTGCTCTTCGTTCATTTCTTCCGTTTTCTTGTTTTTCGTTTCTTTCTTTTTTTTTCTTGTTCTCCGTCCCTTTCTTCTTTTTTCTCCTTCTTCGTCTTTTTCTTTCCTTTTCGCGTTCTTCTTCCCTTTCTCCGCTTTTCTCGTTCTTTATCCCGTTTTTTATTCTTCGTCTTTTTCATTCTTTTTTCTCGTTATTCGTTCCTTCTCTTCTTGTTTCTTGTTCTTCGTCGCTTTCTTCCTTTTCTCGTTCTTGGTTCCTTTCTTTCTTTTTCTCATTCTTTGTTCGTTTCTTTTTTCTTGTTCTTCGTTTTCTTCTTTTTTCACGTTCTTCGTCCCTTTCTTTCTTTTCTCCTTTATTATTTTCTTTTTTATTCCCCTAGTTTTTCGTCCTTTTCTCCCTTTTTCTTGTTCTTCGTCTCTTTCTTCCATTTTGTCGTTCTTCGTCCTTTTATTGGTTTTTCTCGTTCTTCGACACTTTCTTCTTTTTTCTCGTTCTTCGACACTTTCTTCCTTTTTCTCGTTCTTCGTTCTTTTCTTCTTTTTTATCGTTCTTCGTCTTTTAACGTGAACAAAACCAAGAATATTGTCTTTTGTTGGATCCCCAGCCACACTGGCATTCGTGGTAACACGAAAGCGGACATGGCTGCAAAGGAGTCTCTGAGAGAGGATATCTTCAATATGAAGGTCCCATTCACTGATCAAAGGACTGCAATAAAAAATTTATTCAACTCAAATGGCAAAAACGTTGGTTGACCTGTCAGAACAACAAACTCTTCCAAATTCAACCAAATTTGGAAGTGTGAAGAGGTGCATTAAGGAAATCCAGAAAGGAAGAGGTAATACTGTCTCGAATTAGGAGAGGACGCACCTTTTTTACCCACTCCTGGCTGTTAAGAGGAGTAGATCCGCCCAAATACTCTAAATGCCAGATGAATAATAGCATAAGACATATACTAATTGATTGTACAGACCTGGCAAAAATTCGTCAACAGTTTTATAAAGTACAGAACTTAAGATCTTTATTTGAAAACATCAACATGGACAAAATACTAGCCTTCCTTCGGAAAATTGACCTATTTAATAAAATTTAACTTTATTATATAGCTTCAACATAGACATATAAACTATAACATTTCCTCCTAGCTATGGGTAAAATAGCATGCTGTGTTCCGAATATGCCTGTTTCCAATGAATAACTCTTATTTAAAATAAAAATACGCTTCCGGCCTTAAATGACCCTTTAGATGTTGATAGGCAGTTAAACAGGAACAAACAAACAATCTTCGTCTTTTTCTTCTTTTTTCTTGTTCTTCGTTTTCTTTTTTTCTCGTTATTCGTCTCTTTCTTTCTTTTCTCCTTTTGCATTCTTTTCTTCTTTTTTCTCGTTTTTCGTCCTTTCCTTCTTTTTTATCGTTCTTCGTCTCTTTCTTCTTTTTCTCGTTCTTCGTCCCTTGTCTCCATTTTGTCGTTCTTCTTTCCTTTCTTCTTTTTTCATGTTCTTCATTCCTTTCTTTTTTTCTCGTTCTTCGTTCCTTTCGTCTCTTTTCTCATTATTCGTCCTTTTTGTTTTTTTGCAAGCGTATATCACGTATGGCAATTAACAGACAGACTGATATACGTAGTAAATTAGCCCCGTTTTAAGTTCCAGCTGTACAAAGTCATCATAATTTTGTCAAATTTATACTCTCATTCTTTTCCTGCGTGATATTGAAATACTTCCATTTATATCTTCGATCAATACAATTACCCTTTCACTTTCGTCATATATGTTCATAATATAAAAAAAACAGGTGATTCAGCAATCAGGAATTCAAGAATATCCATTTTTTCAGGAGGCTTTCGGAATTAATTTGAATGTAATGGAAGATTTGGCAGTAGTAATTAAATGACACTGTAGTTCTGTGCAGTAGAATTCTGGGTTTACCATTAAAAAATCTACTCGGCGTACCATGATTAGCTTAGAAAAAGCTGACTCGCACTAAAATATATTGAGGTAAAGTTATTTTTCAGGATGAAATAATTCATGAAATAATAACAAATAATTCGTTCTTCATTATTCATTCTGTAGAACCACATTGAACTGGCTCCAAGATTATTTTCAAATTGTGATGAAATTGTCATTACTATATAGGAGGACTGATATTATGGAAATGTTCAGTTCTCTTTTCTTTGTTTCTGTTACTTCAAGTCTCTTCTTCATCTGTGAGGAGATTGTACATCATTCACTGCCATATAGGAGGATTGATATTACGTAACAGTTCAGTAGTCTTTTCTTTGTTTCTGTTGCTTCAAGTCTCTTCTTCATCTGTGAGGAGATTGTCCAGCATTCACTGCCATATAGGAGGACTGATATTACGTAACTTTTGAAAAGTTTTTCTTTTTTTTTTTCTAACAAACTTTCGCAGTCTCTTAATATTCTACTATAATTATGAAATGCATTTTTGGCTATGCCAATTCACTTTTGGTTTTCAGTGTCGCAATTTCTATCCATTGTTGAAATGCTTCTCAGATATTTAAATTGTTGTACTTGTTTGATTTTAGCATATCTGATTTGTAATTTTCATGTTCTCTCCTCCATGGTATTCTCATCATTTACGTGGCTTCAAGTCTCTCTGTTGAGATTTTCCATTGTTCAATGATATCGGCATTATATTACGTTTCAATTTTTTCTTTCTTGCTAAATTTCTTGATTCTTAATGTGATAGGTACCGACTTGATGGTTCCACTCCAGCCACTTTCTCACCGGCAGGATGTGACTTCCCTCTATTCTACAAATATTTTCATGGTTTCTGCTTTGACGAACTCAAGTCACTGGTGCCCTCACCACAAGAACTTACTCGGGCAACCAGACTTGCAACAAGATCCCACCCATTTACAGCTAGATCAACCAAATTCAGACGGCCATTCGACTCCATCAGTTTCTTTTCTCGCACTTCCCGCTTTACCCTCCTCCTATCTAATGTTTTTACACTTATATAGCCCCCTGCGCAACAGTGGCGTTACCGCCTTGCTTGGGGTGAAACGAAACAAAAATAAACTTTACTTTGATACTTTCAATGTTGCATTTTCATTCTTCTGTTGTTGATTCACTTGTTTGTTTGAAGTTTTCACGATTTCCAATTTGCATGTTGGCCTCGTCGCCATTCCTTGCGTGATTGGTCGATGGCAACTTCAGAATATTTCAGTATTTGTCTATATTTCTGAGATGGGGTATTATTTATTTTTGGACTATTGTCCTCATATTCACCGACGTTTCGGCCGTTGTACACTCCCGCTATTTCAGGTGCTAAGAATTTCGAACCGAATCCTTTATTAAGATCACCGGAGTATATCATCCTCATTCCTTGTGGACCGTTTCTGGTAATCATAAGTTATCTCTCTTTAAGCCGGCTCTCTAAGTTACTTTTTCACCACTGCTGTAGCCTGGTATTGAACTCACAACTCTTTGGATCATGTAACAGGGGGTAACCAATGCATTTATCCACTAGGCAATATGTGACTGAATTTCTGGGATTTGTCAACCTAATGTTTTAGTAATCTTTTTTTTACCAGAGTTGATATTGCAATTTTTTATCTTAATAGTTTTCTTTGATATTTTTATGATGTTAATGGTTTTCTCTGGTACTTTTTACCAGAATTCACATTGCAATTTTTCAAGTTGATGCTTTTCTCTAGTATTTTTACAAGAGCCTCTATTGCAATTATTAACACTAACGAATTCCTCTGGCACTCCATATTACTAGTTTCAATACTGTTTTCATCTCTATGCTTGGTCAGGTTGGACAATTTTTGTAGCCTAGCATATAAGTTTACGTAGTTTCCAGTGGCGTTCTCTATCTATTATTTCAACTTCATCCCACAGGGAGCAGTGATCCCCTTTCTTCCTCCATATGTGATCAGCTACGCCTGATTTTTCTATTTTTCCTCGTGTTACAGTCTTGCGATATTCTTGTAGCCTTAACAGAGTTCATATTGCATTTTTTATGTTAATGGTTTTCTCTCGCATTTTTATGATGATGGTTTTCTCTAGTATTTTTTATGTTAATGGTTTTATCGAGTATTTTTTTATGTTAATGATTTTCTCGAGTATTTTTTGATGTTAATGGTTTTCTCTAGTATTTTTTTATGTTAATGTTTTTCTCTAGTATTTTTTGATGTTGATGGTTTTCTCTAGTTTTTTTTTATGTTAATGGTTTTCTCTAGTATTTTTTGATGTTAATGGTTTTCTCTAGTATTTTTTGATGTTAATGGTTTTCTCTAGTATATTTTATGTTAATGGTTTTCTCTTGTATTTTTTATGTTAATGGTTTTCTCTTGTATTTTTTTATGTTAATGGTTTTCTCTAGTATTTTTGATGTTAATGGTTTTCTCTAGTATTTTTTACAGAGCTTATATTGCAATTTTAACACTAATGATTTTCTCTGGCACTCCATATTACTGGTTCCAATATTGTGTTCATCTCTATGCTTGGTCAGCTTAGGAGATTTTTGAAGTCTAGCATAAATGCTGATTCCTTAAGTTTATGTAATTTTCAGTGGCGTTCTCTATCTATTATTTCAACTTTATCCCATAGGGGCGGTGATCCCCTTTCTCTCTCCATATATGGTCGGCTATGCCTGATTTTTCTATTTCCTCTCGCGTTACGGCTTTGCGGAGTTCTTGTAGTCTTAACTTTCTCCTTTATATTTCTTTCCACAGCTACATGGAATGGCGTACACGCAGTCCTTAGTCATGTCTTTCTCAGAAGAGGTACATGCGAAATAGAAGATTGTTCTGGTGTTGTATGTATCACATATCCTTTGTATATTCTCCGATAGCCGCTTCACATGAGGTAGACGGACCGAGGTTGTTTTCTAAGAGTTGTTATTCTTATGTACCCTCCCTTCCATGTTCGTTGGAGTTGTTGTCATGTACCCTGGATAACGTTTTTCATAGGACAATAATTCAAATTTAACACCCACTACTCATACAATGTAAAAAAGTGGTCATAGGCTGCCTGGAATATTGAGCAAAAGTCATAAGCGGCGACTCAGAGATTTATAGTGATCATTTCGTGTTTGTATGTCTCTGAGTCGCCGGCTATGACTTTTGCTCAGTGTTGCAGGCAGTGGATGACCCCTTTCTTTACATTGTATGGGTGGTGGGTTGAATTATTGTCCTATGAATGTTGGCTTGCGGTATATCGATGTCTTTAATCTACTAGCACCTCTAGTAATGCTAGTTTGTTGTCTTAAACTTTTCTATAGTGAACTGTATTGATGGTCTTATTCAGTTCACATGGTCTTGATCTTTTCTTGGTATGGCCAGAGTATGAATGGGTCATCTCAACATGTTATATAGCAAGAAACAGACAAACATGTATATATAAAAATATATTAATATTTTTATTAAAGAACGCGGACCGTGTCGCCTAGTGGCAGACAGTGAGAGAGCGCTCTTCCAAGGTTGACAGGGGTGACGACGTGGTGTTCGACGTGAGTGTAGCCTCTCTCTGCTTAACTCTTCTAGTTTCTTCTTCGACTTCTCGAGACTTGTCTGTCTGTCAAGACTAACTTCTGTCGAGGCTGACTGACTTCTTCTTCGACTTCTCTTCTTGTCTACTTCTGGAGACCGTCAAGACTGACTGGGTTCGACTTCTCTTCTACTGTCGACTTCTGGAGACTCGTCTGTGACTTCTTGTTTCGAGGCCTTTATATATCTTCCAAGTTTTGCCTCGATTCGCGACGCCTACTCGACGCCTACGTAATTTCTCAGAGTCACTTCCGCATCTGTCGGAAATAGGGTCAAACAAACATCCGTTCCTTTCAATGACCGGAAACACCCACGCTTCCTCAGCCTTCTCAGGTTGGCCAGATTATTATATTACAAACAGAGCTGGACTTAGAGCTGTGGATTCTAATGCCATCTCTTCAAAATATTCCCCATATACACTACCGACCATAAGTTTGGGACCACTTAGATTTATTCTCAAAGAGAAAGAAAGAAAGAAATTTTGTCTTAGAAGAATGAATATAGATATATTTCATTGTTGCTCACAATTTTACATTAATTACAACCAAAATTAACATAGAATAATTTCAAATTTAATTAAAGTTAATTCCTATTCTCTTTTTGATCAAAGAAACCACCACGAGCGTTTAATACTGCAGAGCAAATCCTTAGCATTCTTTCTAATAATTTATAAAAATAAGTTGGGGAAAGTGATTTCCAAGCATCCTGCAAGCATTAAAACAATATCTTTTCATTTTTAGGAAGTTCATTTCGAACTGTACGATCAATTTCATCCCTTATTCTCCTTCTTTAATAGTGGTTTCTTAACTGCTACACAGCCTTTAAGCCCAGCAGAATGAAGTCGTCTTTTAACAGTAGTAACAGATACTGGATGGAGAATTCATTTCAATTGTTCCGGTTTTTCTTCTATTCCTCTTGCGAGATATGATCAAATGCCTATCCTCTACAATAGATGTTACTCTGATCCTACCAGATCTTTTTCTGTCAATATTTAACTCAGTTTCACGAAGTCGGTGAAGGCAATAATGCACGCTATTTTTGATAGGCTTAATTGTTTAATAAAAACACGTTAAGAATATCCTTCTTTCGAAAGAATTTCAACCTGAGCTCTTTTTTCAATGCTAATCTGTTTCTTTCTTGCCATTTATACCGTATTAATATGATTTACAAAAATAAATTATACCGTAATTATAATATCTGAATAAATCTAAATTTTCGGCAAAAACTTGATCACAATAATAGGAGTCAAATAGCAAACTGAGTAACGGTTTACTTTTAAGTTGATAAGAACACTTTTTTTTACTTGACATCTGCATAAGAATAACAAAAAATACAAACTCGGCGAATTTGATTCTGCTAAACATTTGTGTGGTCCCAAACTTATGGTCGGTAGTGTATTTTAGCCAGTGATTGGCGGTCCCAATTACTAATGGCGGGCCCATTAGTAAACCTTCATCCTCCTGATATACGTCTGATCCCAGTCTGAAGTGTGTTGTTTGTGTGCAGAGAAGTCTGCATCTCTATCAGGTTATTTAGTGAAATACTGGTACATTCTCCTAGGGATGAGTTTGAGAACTGTAAGTCTCTGACTACTGATAGTACCTCCATCGTGGGTAACTTGGTGAAAATACTCACCAAAACTATGCTCATCATATGTTTGCATTAGATGAAAACATCTTTGATAAGTGGGTGAAGTTTCTAACGTATTGTTGGAGATCACCCCTTCTTGGGTACAAGAATGGATTCGCTGATATATGCATATAATCCTGTCTGTACATATAGCAAGGGTTGAGCAGTTGCAAAGGACAGTTGAGTAGTTGTACAGCCGCTTAGTTGGTCAGTAAGTTGGTGCATATTAAGTTGGTGTTGTTTTGGATATAGACTTATTACCCGGACATACTTATTTATTACAAGACTGTATATATTGATTCCTACTAACAGTATTCCTAGTATTCCTGAATTGACTAACCCGTGTTCCAGTTTGTATATTTTTGTTCAATATAACTTACATTTTTTATCTTCATCTTTTTTGCGTGCTTTCTTAACCACAATTCACAACACATATGATGGTGACTTTTCTATAAGGCAATTATATCTACAAGGAAGCATCTCAAAGCGTGGCACAACGAGCCTAGGCTGCTAACGATTGGCCTGATTGGGATACCCTCTTTGTGAATTTTAGGTAGACTATACATGTTAGTAGCTTGATGTAACGTTGAAATAACTGCCTTTATGTCCTATCTGGAAGTGATCCTTGTTCTTGATTAGGATCTGCAACAACTGTCGTTATGTTTTCAACGTGGGGTCTTTCTTTACCTTGCTATAGCTACCACTTCTAATGAGGTATTCTAGTTTCTCGGTGTATTCTGTTTTGTCTATCACTATAGTTGCATTGCCTTTGTCAGCTGGTAGTATGATGATATTCTCATTCCTCTTTCTTGATTGTCAGCCCCTCCTCTTTCGTGATGTTTGATTTGGTTGACTTGGCTTTCTCCAAAGTCGGTCTGACTTTCCATCTTAGCTCATGCACCCGAGCCTGAGGGATGTTCAAGGCTATTTCCTCGACACGGGCGGCTTACGGCCATATCACGTTGAGTAAACCAGTTCTGGCTCGATCACCGAAGTTAAGAAACGTCGAGCCTGGTCGGTAATTAGATGGGTGACCGCTTCGGACTACTAGGTGATGTAAGCGTATAGTGACTGATGTGCGTTGTAGTGCAGTAGATATCGGCTCGGAAAGAGAAATCCGTGAGCTGTGTTCGAATTCCAGTTGAATACCCTGCATTCACTTCAGCACTGGTATCCTTTGGAAAGGTATTAATCTGTCCCTTTCCTCCAGTTATGGGTTAAATAACAGTGTAGGACTTGGGGACCCTGCCCTTAAAAACAAATCCCAATGATTTACCGCGATCATTTGTGAGATAACGGAATGTAATTTTTGATTTATCCATCGTTTATGCTAGATACGTTCTTGGACCAGGGTGTGACCCGCTTTTCTGTAGAAAGAAATTTTTGTTGCTTCCAAAATATTTAAACTGCAGACATTTTTATTAGTACGGAAATTGTCCAGTAGCCACTAATATGTAGGAGTATTGATATTACATTACTCTTTGTACTCTTTTATTTGTTTTTAGGGAATTTAGGCAACTTCTGGAATACAAAATAAATATTAGGTTGTCCCAAAAGTTCCTAAACACTTGCAAAAAATTGAAATTTTACTCGCCAAGTAACCTAAGGTTACCAGAAAACATTAAAATTTTACTCGCAAAAACAACAAAAAATATTGCTCAAAATAAAGACCATCATTTCTCAAGACTTTCTGCCATCGATCTACAAGCTTTCGGATCTGGTCAAAGTACCATTCAGCCGGCTTCGAGTCAAAGAATTCTTGACACGCTTCCTAGATTTCATCAAACGAGTCGAATCGGCGGCCCTTCAGAAAGTATTGCATTGAGCGAAAAAGACCGTAATCTGATGGAGCACAGTCATGATTATAGGCTGGATGTGGCAGAACCTCGACGCCGTCCAGCTCGTTAAACTTGTCTTTGGTTTTCCTGGCGGGTGTGGCTTGGCATTGTCCTGCTGCATCAAAGCGCGCTTTCGGTTGATCAGAGCCGGCTACTTTTGCTTCAACTTTTCGTAGACCCGCTCAAGTTGCTGACAGTAAAGTTCGGCACTGATGGCACGACCATTCGGAACCAACTCAAAATGCACGATTCCTTCAAAGTTCCACCAAACGCACAAAATAACTTTCTTGCCGAGACCATCTTGTTTTGGACCCGACGGTGTCTCTTGCCCTTTCTGAACCCATCGCTTGTCTCGATTGTGCTGGACCATATAGACCCATTTCGCAAGTGTTTATGAACGTTTGGGACAACCTAATATATTAGATTAAGAAAGTAAAATTCGAATATTAAGAGCAGTTGGAAGTTCTGACAAGAAACTTTGCCTATTAATCATCTGGGAGACATCTCTCAGCCATACATCACCATTGCTGATACTAACCTCCAAGAAAGTGCACAGTTGCGTCTTCTCTGCTAAAATTCTCATCTGACATGGAAGAGAAAGTCTATATTGAATCCATTGCTACATCAGCTCGGAAGAAAGTTCGTTCATTATGGCAAGCAAGACAATTTTCTCTCCGGATTATACCTTGTGTATCTATAAGTCCACCATTTTCCCATGCATAGTATATTCCTGCCGCATATAGCCCGCTGTCCTTACTATATACCTTGAGCTCATTCCTAAAATACGAAGGCGAATCAGCAATATTATTTGTCATTATCTGGAGACTCGGCCTTAGTGACTTTTTCACCGTTGTGACGTTGCCTTTCTGTGTCTTTTTTATAAATACTTTCATGGTAATTGCTCGGATGAACTCTTCGCTAAGGTTCCTAGATTTTTAAGGCCGGTGAATGAATATGCCGTAGATTGATGCACCGTCCTTGTTGGATTACATTATATTTGATTCCTAACCATTTATTTGCAAATATGAATTTACCGAAAACGTTGTTTTCGTCTGGCATTACAATTAATTTTTATTTCTGACCCTTGAGAATATGAGCTCCGAATATCTGACGAAGTAAAATAGAGTTTAAATATAGTTCAGATCTTCCACAAACTCCAGTCCTTTCAAATAAAGCTTCCAAACCTAAACGTCTTTCCCTTAATCATATGACGGACATCTTTTCACCGGATTGGTTCAACCTATACAGCGAGAATATTTTGAGGACCCTAGATGACACGCCAGGATTTGTTATTGGAGGCCACAACCTGAACAACATAAGATATGCGGACGATACAGTGCTGATTGCGGACACGGAAAGGAAACTACAAGACCTCATACAGAAAGTAGCAATGGAGAGTGACAAGAAGAGACTACAAATAAACTTTAAGAAAACAGAGTGCATGGTCATCAGCAAAAGATACAACCCAAAATGCCAAATACAGGTGGGGGATAATAGAATCAAACAAGTACAAGAATTTAAGTACCTAGGAAGTGTTCTAACAGGAGATGGAAAGTGCGACACGGAGATCCGAAGACGAATTGGCATGGCAAAGGACGCGTTCCAGAAGATGAGCAAAATACTAACACACAGGAAAATCTCAATAGAAACGAAGAAAAGAGTGCTAGACTGCTACGTGATGTCAGTTCTTCAATACGGCTGTGAATGCTGGACAATATCATCGAAAACGAGGACAAAACTGGAAGCTGCCGAAATGTGGTTCTACAGAAGGATGCTACGGATATCGTGGACTGAACATGCAAACAACGACGAGGTGTTAGAAAGAATGGCAACAGAAAGGAAATTGATGCTGAGCATCAGGAAGAGACAACTGAAGTTCCTGGGACATGCAATGAGGAAGGAGAGCCTGGAGAAACTGATACTGACTGGACAGATAGAAGGACAGGAGAGACAGAGGAAGGCAGCGGATAACATATTTGCAGGGTCTGATCAGGTGGATGACGGAACGGGGGTTGCCAGGAGCAACAGGAGCAAACATATTAAGAGCCACAAGGGATAGGGAGACGTAGAGAGCCATGATCGCCTACGTCCTGAAGGGACAGGGCACATAGAAGAAGAAGATGCTAAATATCAGGAAAGTGACTTGTTGTATCTTTCCGGGCTAAACCTTCTCAGCTGACCTGAAGTGGAAATTCTATATTTAATCCATTGCTACGTCACCTCTTAATAAAATTAGTCCATTGTTTCATACGAGACAATTTTTCTCTCTAGAATCTATCTGACATATCCATTCGTCCAGGCTTCGAATATTGCTGCCACATATGGCCCGTTGTCCCTTCTATTTACCTTGATCTCCTTGATAACATTTCAAGATTAATCAGCAATATTATAAGTCCTCATCCGGCAGCTCGGTTTCAGTCACTAACCCCACTTTTATAGAACGGCAAGCTTACATTGATGCAGAAAGTTTTGGTTAGTTTTTTTTTTATAATCTCTTTTATGATAATTCTTAACTATGGTACCGAGAATCTTTTAATTTAAGCGCAGTATTAACTGACGTCGAGGTCTCATCAGTTCACATTTGAGATGACTAGATGTAACCGCAAGTTCTATGCTAGTAGATTCTTTTCTTGCCCTTATGGAACTCCCTTCTGGCTCCAAACTTTCGAGCCACATTTAATCTGACAAATATTAGATACAACGTTAATTGCTATTTACAGTCAACCTGATGTCCCCTTTTCTTTTTCTGATCAATTGTTTCTATGGAGTGGTACTGATTAAAATATATTGATTTTAACCAATTATTTCTTTATTCATTCCGTTTTAATTTCCAGCAGAAATCAACCATTAATTTCTTGTTTTCTTTCTTGTTACCGTTCCTCCATAATGGTAATATTTCCTTTTACTCATAACTAATATCTTCCAAATAAAATTGTATCATTCACAAACGTAAATTGCTCTCACAGATGTCAGATGCAGTCTATGAAAAATGATTATATCCAAGGGCGATAAATTGTTTTCATTCAATGCCTTGAAAATCAAACTAGTGGCATCGAACCAATATTTTCCCGCGCCTTGAGTGACTATTAAAATCAGGCATACGATTCTTTGGTAAATATGCGGATAAAATATTAGTACTACGACAGTAAGGACCTAATTCCTTCACATGGATCTTTGTTAAAACTTTGTATCTTTGCTAAAACGAATTCGTTCGGAAATGCTGCCATATCTGAATTGGTGGTTAACTGGGATAGGAAATGGTTTGTAAATTTTAATTTTTTTTTCGTATCACCCCGAGCAAGGCGGTAACGCCACTGATGTGCAGGGGGCTACGTAATAGTGAAAAGATTAGAAAAGAGAAATCCGGAAACCACATCCTAAACAGGGAACGAGGGATTAAGGCCTCTTAACCTGTTCGATAGACGTGGGTGGAGTGTAAACCGGGCGATAGATAGATCTATCTACTCCAATTGATAAAAAATAAAGTGAGAAGATTGGAAAAGAGAAAGCCGGAAACCACATCCTAAACAGGGAACAAGGGATGAGCCTCTTAACCTGTTCGATAGACGTGGGTGGAGTATGAACTGGGCGATAGATAGATCTACTGCAAGGAAAATGGAGTCTTTGTAACGTTCAAGAATTTTGTTTTTTTGTCAGAATGAATCATACACATTTATAAATCTTCCTGTGCATATTGTTGCTATATCTGGTCGGGTGATCCTACCATTCATCGCGGTGTTTTTGATAAAATCCAAAGGAGGATCTTCAATGTAATCAATCCCGATTTGGCACCTCAACTTCAGTCACTTTCTAACCAACTTGATGTGGCTTCCCACTGTCTTTTCTAGAAATATTTTCACGGTTTCAACTCTGACTAGCTTCTTTTTCTGGTGCCCCGACCACATAAATTTACTGATGCTTCTAGACTGGCAAGTAGGCCCCACACTTTTACCGTCGAAATAGTCAAATGTAACTACCATTTTTACTCTAGAATTTTCTTTTCTTGCACTTCCCACCTGTGGAACCCCCTTCCCTGATAACTACAATCTTCAAAGGTTTAAGTGAAACGTCAATTTCCATCTTCTATTGCCTCTATCTTTCCATAATCCTTCCTTCGACATCACCTGTACCTTGTTTTTTTTTTCTTTTCTCTCATTCTCTCACTGTTTTCCCCTCTGCCTGTTTTGGGACTGCCATGCTTGGGATGAAATGATTATATAAAAAATATTCCATATTCTTAGATATCTTTTCAAGATCTGCACACGTGATCAGAAATCGATTTGATTCCGGTGTAAAAAAATACTTCGTTTTTCAGAACTTACCATTATTCAGAAAACAAAGAATTTGATCTAAAAATTACTTTCGTTCATACTGTTTTTTTGTTTGTTTTTTAGGATTACTAGATTTTAAAAAAACTTAATTATTAAAAAAATTTAATTGAAATAAAATTTAGGAACCTGAAAAAATAGGATTTTTAAAATACAGAGAAATCGATCGCATACTTCATTTTTGTACATATATATATATGCAGTTCATTTTTTATAGTCATCTTTACTGTTTTTCGGCTCACATGAGCCATCATCAGAGAGGTTACAGGACGTTAACACAAAAAACATCCACCATCAGCGACGATTTTATCTTGTGTTGACATGGAACTCCGCTAAGCAACGGCAACAGTTACCAAAATTGGCAAACGCAGTTCGCAAATTTGTAATGTGGTTCTATGACGTCACACCGCGTGAGAGCTCGAAATGATAACAGAACCATATATTTAAATGCAATGTAATGTGTTATGACCAGATTTAAACGTGATTTTATTAAGTGTGGGTTGTTTGGATTTAATGTTGATGGCTTCCAATATCTGAAGGTTCTTTTTACTGTTTGTATGAGTGAGCATTATTGTATTGTTGACTCAAATCTGGCTCAATAGCCACTCGACGAAGCAGAATTTTTTAGGATGTGTGGGAAAAATAACAGTTAAGCTTTAACATGATCACATTGTAGTGATCGGGGAAGCTTGGAAGTCAGTACCACGGAAAAAAGGTTCGTGCGAATAGGAAGACTGAGTTGGAGTTACACTTTGCCAATTGAGAACGCAGAACGATGGTGGTTTATTAGAATGTGAGTGATGTGGCAAATCTTGAAGCCTTTAAGGTTAGATGGTGAAACCTATGGAATATAGTTTGCCTGAGCACTTACCATGGCAATAGCGAGAGTACAGTGAAAGGTTTGCGATGTTTTGTCTATCAGAAAATAGTTGTAGAGTGGAAAATAATTTTTCCCCCACAAAGAGGCTCTAGACGTTTTTGAATTCTCTCAATACTGGACAATGAAATCATGTCACCCTATTCTTTGTTCCAAGTCACGATCTAAGAATGCCAAAACTAAATTAGTTTAGGGTCTTTCCAATACCGGAATGCGTTTTCTAATGAACCAAATGGGAGCTTAGTAGAGGAGGTCCTGTCAAGTTGTCGAGGAAAACAGGACATCTTACTTTTGAACTATAGACAATCACGTTACGTGCATTGTCATCGTATAATTTACTGCTCCAATATGACAAGCTAACTAATCTTATCATCACGTGAAAATACACCCTTGTCTTTTTAAAATTTCACCAATTACAAGTTCGAATATATATATATATATATATATATATATATATATATATAGTGTACCGAGGTAGACTTACCTGTCACGTTTCTGATCAGAGTACAATTAAGCAATATCTCTTGGAAAAATATAGCCATGTAGGTAATATCAGACAGATTTTAGTCAACAATACAATAATCCTCACTCATACAAACAGTAAAAAGAACCTTCAGATACCGGAGGCCATCTACATTAAATCCAAACAACCCACACTTAATAAAATCACGTTTAAATCTGGTCATAACACATTACATTGCATTTAAATATATGGTTCTGTTATCATTTCGAGCTCTCACGTGGTGTGACGTCATAGAACTACATTACAAATTTGCGAACTGCGTTTGCTATTTTTCGTAACTGTTGCCGTTGCTTAGCGGAGTTTCATGTCAACACAAGATAAAATCGTCGCTGATGGTGGGTGTTTTTGTGTTAACGTCCTTGTAACCTCTCTGATGATGGCTCATGTGAGCGGAAAGCATAGAACTAACTTAATAAAAATTATCCAAATTTTGAAGAATTTTTGTTTTTATTTTTACCTGAAATTAAAGCCAAAATACGATGTTTAGAACGGCTCATGATTAAACATAAGAGACATTGTCTCTTATATTTAACAGCATATGTTTAGAAAAAAAACTATATATATACACACAAGTATAGTATAGATATGGATGTTGTAAAATTCTTTATCCAAAAAATACTATACTTAAAAAGTGCTCAATACAAAGTAGAGCGAATAATATTTATTTAGAATTTATAACATAAATATGTTATAATATCACTGCAAAAGTAGCCATTTTGTTTCGACACTATCGGTGTCTTATCAAGTAACATATTTATGTTATAAATTCTAAATATATAATATTGAGATGTGATAGTGTTTAGCGCAAATTATGTTTTTTTAGTAGTTTTATTGATAAAACATATTTTGGCAGGCAGGTTTTTTTCGTAAAGTGCTCGATATCGTGGCAGATATAATTAGTACGAGAAGAATGTTTGTAAATAAGCTGAGAGATATTAACCATCATCATCCCAACTTTTGAGTCTCGTAGCCGAACCTGTCCTTCCAATAGTCAGTGGATATTAGCAATTGGCTGGTTATCCTTCTAGAGTTTTCTTTTTTATATGACCTTATCGTTGGCACTTTTTTTAAAGAGTGTATGTGTGCGTTCGCGCGCGTCCGCCTGTTTACCCGTATGTGCGTACGTGTCGAATGTCCTTATCCTGGATATAACTATACATACAATGTGAGATATATTTAAAGATATACATTTTCTTACCACTTCTGATATGACTGCTGACAGCAAGGTAAGGCTTTCGTATGTATCTTATCTTTCCCGAAAAATACGCAAAATTCTACATTAGTAAACAGAATTAAATAAAAAAAAGAAGACAAACATGATTTCAGAAAAAAAAATAGGGAGAACAAAGGAACAAGAAAATCAGAAAAAATAAAAATAACTATTAAACATCATTTTTTTTTTATTTTTCCTGGACGCGAAATATTTTGTACGCTGCGTGACGCAATGAATGGATTGACTCTATGTAGATTCTTTGAGCTTGAATACGCATGCGTAATAATTGTCACCATTTTTTCTCTTTCCTCAAATATTGCATTCAGATGCCATATTCCTGATTGTGTAACTTCAAACGGAAGACAAAATAGAACACAACTAAACACGAGGAAGGAGAACGTGTTTTTCTTTTTCTTTCTTTCTTTCTTTTCTGGTGTCATTCATTTCAACGTTTCTTATATATATATATATATATATATATATATATGAAATGATTTTTTTGAACATTATTTTTGATCGATACTCGTATTTAAGTAGATATTCTGTTTATAATCAAACAGTATTAAATATTTATTTCTACCTGCCTGATTATTTTTGATACATCTTTGTTACGAAAATGTGTGTCATTCGGCAGGATTCTAACCTGAGACCCCTATCCACATAGGGGAAGCCACCAATTGATCTGACGCGTCTTAGGACTCTCGACAACGAATGAACAACAGTCTAAACGAAGTCAAATCAACCCTATATAACGCAATCTTCCATGTCTGGTCCAAAATGTATCATAATGTCAACAAATGTAAACATGTTACGGAAATTAACGAAGATTAACGAAATGGTTTTTAAACAACCGACAATTTGAATTGATTTGTGCGAACATATATGTATATTCCATTTTTAAACGAGTTATGTCGCTACCCGGGTTTCTACCATGAGTGGTGTCTTCATAATTATTTAACTCTGAGTAGCGAAATATCAGTTGTATATTGCTTCATCTAACCTACAAAACTGACCCCTTTACTTGAACCAAAGGGGTAGATTTTTCTGGTAGATTTCCGCTGCTCATATATACGGGTATCTATAGATGGGTATCTAGTATCTATATACGGGTATCTAGGATCTCTATTATATTTTACATATTACTATATCAAATATGTTGTAGAACATATATATTGACATTGACTTGTATAAAAATATGTATGGTGTTGGCAGACTAAATGATTTTAAAATCTAAGTCGGCACATAATTTTCAAAATGGTTGCCGACCCTTGGTCTAGATACAAACCCAATATAGAATTCATTATCTTAATGTTGAATGCGTAAGAATTATTCAATTTTTTAACAAAAAATCTCCCGTTGATGTCAGAATGTACCAGAAAACATGATTTATTTCAAATGGAATGATGTGTTGTAACGCTCGACCTTCTTCAGGTGATGTAAGTAAGAATTTAAAACCCTTTATCTAACCGAGATTGTCCTAGTTACACGTGCCATGAATTTTTGTGATGTATCAGTATCACTTGATTCATTTTGTATCTCATCTCCCCAAGTCTTTTTTGGTTCCCATTATAGGATACAAATCTTATATCATTCAACAGTTAACCAAAACACACACGACTGCAGCCACTTCCCCATCGTCGAAATGTGGCCTCCCATTGACTCTTCTATAAATACTTTCATGGCTTCTGCTCGGATGAGCTTAAGTCACTGATGCCTCCTCAACAGGTGTTTACCCGTGCAACCAGACTGGCAACTGGGTCCCACCCATTCACAGTCAGGTTAGCCAAATGCAGACGACAATTCTACTCCTGCAGCTTCCTCTCTCGCACTTCCCGCCTGTGGAACTCGCTCCGGTATTCTTGCTTTCCTGACGGCTACAACCTCCAGAAATTTAAATGCAAAGTCAATACTCATCTACTAACCACTAGACTCTAGCTCTCTCCCCTCCCCTGTATAATCTTCCCTTTCTCTCCACCTATGTATCTGTCATCGCACCTGCTTTCTCAGCTTTCTATTGTTCCTTTCTAACTAGTTTGTACTCCTCACTCTTTTCTAATTAATCTCTTTATATTTATGTAACCCCCTGCACATCAGATGGCATTTCTGCCTTGCTCGGGGTGAAATGATTAAAAAAAAAAAAAAGAAGTAAAATTGCACACTCGCAAAATCGGATTCAAACGACTGAAACCTTTTGAAAAAATACAGATCAAGGCAAATTTCGCAATTCAGTGTGAAAAGTAAAATTCTTGATCCTGATTGGATAAGAAATCAAAAATTGATATATGACGTCAGTCAAATTTTTTTTTCAGATCTAAAAAAGAAAATGTCCGCTGAAGCCGGACATAAACAAAACTTCACTACTTAAATCACGTTCGGTGACCAGTCAAATTCAGTCAGAATGAGAACAGAATAGCATCTTACAATGTAAGGAAGTAACTTCAAGCTGAATCGGTTACGTGTCGCCTTTATTTCCAATTTTCCTTTTTTACTCCACACCGCCAAAGTAATCAACAACAACAGGAGAGTCTAAGTACAATTTCTTTATTTGTTTTACCTTGTTTGTCACCCCGTCGACAACCTACCATAAAAGGGAAAGGAACATAAGACATTCTTCTAATATCAAACCATGAACTCTTAATTTCAATGGGGAATTTAATTACATGCATTTCTCTTTGAACAATTTTAACCACAAAACCACAAGCATTTTCTCAATAAACATTTTTCTTCTCACCAATATGTTATAGTGTTTGGTTAACAAAATTCCACTTATATTTTTTTTCCTACAATTTTGTTATTCAGTTAATAAATCTGTGCTTTATAGTATTTTTTATCCTTCCACATTTCAGCATTCAACCTTCAACCTTCTGTTATTTAAATTGTGTGAACTTAATTTAAATTGTCGTGTTTTGCACAAGACCAATTTACCAAGCATCACTGAGTCCCAAACACCATTGCGTTGTACTTTACGGTAGTCTTCATGTGATATATAAGAAGAAGCCCGGAGAGTAAAACGGCTGAAATAAATTATATATTCTGCACATTTTTGTCAAACATTTTATTTTATCGTTCCCTGTAAACAAATTTCTTTATTTCAATCTTTTTCTTTTCAGATTTCATTCTTTTTTCCTATCTTTATTTCAGACATATTTTTCTTTGTTTTTTCTCTCATTTGCTTTTTAATTCTTTCTTCTCCATATTTTTGTAAAACACTTCATTTTATCTTTTAAATGAAATATAAAATATATAAATAAAGATACGAATGAAATAAAATGCCAATAAAAATACGAATGAACTAAAAAGTGTAAATAGTTAAAAAATTATAACTATTTAGAAATATTTGGAAATATACACAAAATCCGTTATGTGTTATATTCTTTAGGGTGGGGATTGTTAAGTATTTCTACCGATTTAAAATAAAAAAAGATTTGCGGTAAATTTAATATTAATATGAACATTAGACCACATTCATGATTGCTGCAGACCTTGTGAATAGTCTATATTTAGCAATGGCCGCCATTAGCAGACGGTATAAAGTTCTAAACATCACTTCAACAAATTCACAATCGTTTTGATACGATGATAGTTTTCTGATTTTGACAAGTTTAAGCCCAGGTATCTGGTTCTAACTTTTGTCCTAGATATAATCGAAACATTGAACTGACATTGACAATCCGTGGGAGATTTAACGCGTCTTTCCGTTTCCCGGTAGTCGATTCTGCTTCAGGCTTGATTATTACCGTCTGACCAAATTTTCGGGGTGTTTGTTCCTTTTTTTGATTTTTGATTTTTTCATTTTACTTTTGTAGCTTAAAATAGAGTCAGATTTTGATTCTTCCTTCATTCGCTTCCCTCACTTCCTTTTTCATTTGTTTTCTTTTTGAACCATTTCCTTCTTTGCCTACACGAACATTGATTTGCTTTCTTTCTTTTTTCTTTTTTTTTCTTTCTTCAATCTGACCAATACGTTTTCTTCTTTTTTTCTCTGTCTATTTTATTTTATTTTCTCTCTTCCCTTATTTTTTTTCTTTACTTTTCTTTACGATATCGCCTAATTTTTATCCTCGTATCATGACATTCTTTCTTTCTTTCTTTCTTTCTTTCTTTCTTTCTTCAATCTGACCAATACGTTTTCTTCTTTTTTTCTCTGTCTATTTTATTTTATTTTCTCTCTTCCCTTATTTTTTTTCTTTACTTTTCTTTACGATATCGCCTAATTTTTATCCTCGTATCATGACATTCTTTCTTTCTTTCTTTCTTTCTTTCTTTCTTTCTTTCTTTCTTTCTTCAGTCTGACAAATACGTTTTCTTCTTTTTTTCTCTGTCTATTTTATTTTATTTTCTCTCTTCCCTTATTTTTTTTCTTTACTTTTCTTTACGATATCGCCTAATTTTTATCCTCGTATCATGACATTCTTTCTTTCTTTCTTTCTTTCTTTCTTTCTTTCTTCAATCTGACCAATACGTTTTCTTCTTTTTTTCTCTGTCTATTTTATTTTATTTTCTCTCTTCCCTTATTTTTTTTCTTTACTTTTCTTTACGATATCACCTAATTTTTATCCTCGTATCATGACATTCTTTCTTTCTTTCTTTCTTTCTTCAATCTGACCAATACGTTTTCTTCTTTTTGTCTCTGTCTATTTTATTTTATTTTCTCTCTTCCCTTATTTTTTTTCCTTTACTTTTCTTTACGATATCGCCTAATTTTTATCCTCGTATCATGACATTCTTTCTTTCTTTCTTTCTTTCTTTCTTTCTTTCTTTCTTTCTTTCTTTCTTCAGTCTGACCAATACGTTTTCTTCTTTTTTTCTCTGTCTATTTTATTTTATTTTCTCTCTTCCCTTATTTTTTCCTTTACTTTTCTTTTACGATATCGCCTAATTTTTATCCTCGTATCATGACATTCTTTCTTTCTTTCTTTCTTTCTTTCTTTCTTTCTTTCTTTCTTTCTTTCTTTCTTCAATCTGACCAATACGTTTTCTTCTTTTTTTCTCTGTCTATTTTATTTTATTTTCTCTCTTCCCTTATTTTTTTCCTTTACTTTCCTTTACGATATCGCCTAATTTTTATCCTAGTGTCATGACATTCTTTCTTTCTTTCTTTCTTTCTTTAAATTGACCAATACGTTTTCTTCTTTTTTTCTATGTCTGTCTATTTTCTTTTCTTTTCTTTTCTTCCCTTATTTATTTTTTCCTTTACTTTTCTTTACGATATCGCCTAATTTTAGTCCTAGTGTCATGACATTCTTTCTTTCTTTCTTTCTTTCTTTCTTTCTTTAAATTGACCAATACGTTTTCTTCTTTTTTTCTATGTCTGTCTATTTTCTTTACTTTTCTTTTCTTCCCTTATTTATTTTTTCCTTTACTTTTCTTTACGATATCGCCTAATTTTAGTCCTAGTGTCATGACATTCTTTCTTTCTTTCTTTCTTTCTTTCTTTCTTTAAATTGACCAATACGTTTTCTTCTTTTTTTCTATGTCTGTCTATTTTCTTTTCTTTTCTTCTCTTCCCTTATTTCTTTTTTTCCTTTACTTTTCTTTACGATATCGCCTAATTTTAGTCCTAGTGTCATGACTTTCCTTCTTTCTTTCTTTCTTTCTTTCTTTCTTTCTTTCTTTCTTTCTTTCTTTCTTTCTTAATTGTAACTCTTTTTTCTTCTTATTTTTTTCTATGTCTGTATTTTCCATCGCTATCTTTTTTTTTAAATATTTTTTTTCTTTTTTTGTTTTAGTTTTTCTCGCATATATGAGACACAAGGTTATTGAGGAAAGACTAAAAAATGAACGGGATTTAAAAAGAAAAAAAATTGCAGCTGACGTTGCATTTAAATTTTTAGACATTGTTGAAGTTCTCGTCAAAATCCAAAGTATCTGCAATGTAATCGATCCTGACCTGGCATCAAGTCATCAGTCACTTTCTCACCAACGTGACATGGCCTCCCTCTGTATTTTCTACAAATATTTTCATGGCAACTGCACTGATGTGCTTTTCTCCCTGATACTCCGACCACATGAATTTAAGTGTGCTATTGAGCTCGCATCTAGGTCCCACCCTGAAATAGGTAAATATGACCGCCACTTCTACTTGAATAGATTCTTTTCTCGCACTTCCCGTTTGTGGAACACCCTTCTGTTTACTTGCTTCCCTAATAACTACAATCTCTAAAAATTTAACTCCAACGTCAACTGTCATCCATCTTTTTGAATCTCGTTCATGAATTATCCCTTCATCAATACACTCTATATCTAGTCTTTTTCTCTTACTCTACCCCACCCCACACACTAGTGACTGTCTGACCTTGCTTACGATGAAAGTATTTTTAAAAAATTGAACAAATTTTTAGTATTTTAAGAGTTATACTAGATTGGCATTTAGGTCCCACACGTTTACTGTTAAAATAGATAAATGTAAAACACTTCTACTCTAATAGTTTCTTTTCTCACACTTTCCGTCTGTAGAAGTTCTTTCAGCTTACTTGCTTCCTTAATAATTACAATCTTTAAAAATTTAAATGCAACGTCAATCGCCATCTTGTATCTTCCTAAATCTCGTTCATCCTTTTCCCTTTTGTTGTAGTGTATCTAAAATACTTCGAGCGCTCTCAAGATAAAATAGTCTGTAGACATGTGATCATAATTCTCTCTTTGTCAACTTACTGCTTCTGAGCGAAGAGGAACCCAGACGATGCTCCGCCGAAGGGCAGGGTCTCATTTTTATGGTGAAAAAACAAAAGTCCGACCAAGCTTTAAGATGGTTCTACGGGATATTTTTGGCTGAGCTTAAGGGCTCTGAATCCCCACTTGTTCTTGTGTCGCATCCGGCTTTGTGGTAAGGTGGTAAATCCTAGAATTCGGAGTGTCATTGACGATTAGTATCGGACTGTGCTCTCTACGACTCTAACGACTTAACCTCTCCTTTCTTTTACTATTTCTTGTTTTGTCTTCTGCTGTTTGTCGTAAATGGATTAATATCTCTTAGCACGGATGTTGTGCTGTATATACTCAACAGATATTTTTTGGGTATCGTCCTGCCACCTCGGTGATACAACAACTTTTTAAAAATCCTCCCTGTACTCAGTCTTTTCTCTCATTGTAACGCCTCCCCTGTAAACCTGACCGTGATGAAATTCCAGTCTTGCTTAGGGTGAAATTATTTTAAAAATAACGGGGCCTCAATGATCTCCAAATTATTGCCCTAGCACCAGACTGACCTCTATCCAAATTAACGCTGGGTAATCGGCGCTTTTGACTAATTCGTTCACACGAACAAAATAGAACGGTAACTATGTAGAATTAAGTTAGCCATAATCTGAGAGACGAGCAACAAAACAAACGCCTATTGTCTATATGTTCTAAGTTAACGTTAATCTCTCATCGGGTTAAGGTTGAGAGGTGTTGTCTGTTATTCCAAGAATAAACGCATAAAAGAACGATTGAAAAAAAAAACACCAGAATAAGAATGACTAATACTTTTTTAGGAGAAAATGTTTGGGGGGAAAGAGTCATGGAAAAATAAGTAAAGAAAACAGAACGAAACAAGTAAAAGAATGAGAGAAACTGCGAAAGAAAGAAAGAAAAAAAAGAAAGAAAGAAGAAAGAAAGAAAGAAAGAAAGAAAGAAAGAAGGAAAGAAAGAAAGAAGGAAAGACGAAAGAAAGAAAGAAGGAAGGAAGGAAAGACAAAAAGAAAGAAAGAAAGAAAGAAAGAAAGAACACAAAATTTAAAAAAGAAAAAGAAAGAATTTTCATTACAGGGAAAGATAAAAGAAATTGTTTGATAAGAATATGAAAAAAAAAACAAAAGACAAAAACAAACATAAATGAAAATAGCAAATAAAAAGAGAGAAAGAATAAATATTATTGTGGGGACCTACCTACAAATGGACTCGTCCACACTTTTATAATATGACTACCAACTCTGAGTTAGAAATCGCTGAGTAGCAGACTTGCCTCTGCTACAGTTGACACTGTCAGCACTCTGCCTTCGGTAGAGGGCGCTCTCTGCTTCCGAGCAGAGAGCAATAACCCAGTCGTGGTTCCGCCGGAGGGCAGAACCACGAATCGGTAAAAATAGACAGACATATTTTTGGCCCGGCTATATGGCCGGGAACTCCCACTTTAAAATGACCATGTGTCACATCCGGCCTTGTGTGGGGAGGCTAGTGAATATAATCGCTGAGTAGCAGCCACACAGTGAGTGAATGAGTGAATTAGGACGTCTGGTAGAGAAAGTACTCTCCAGTCCACGTTTACCTTTGCATTACGTTTTCCGAGAACATACTGTTCAACCTTATATCCGAGTCCGTGTTATCTTTTTTATGGCCCTTCTGTCATAACAAATATGTTTGAAGAAAAATATAAAAGAATGTGTTTGAAAAAAAAAATATGTAAAAGAAGAAAGAAAGAAAAAAAGAAAGAAAGTAAAAAAGAAGTGTGAAAAAATGATAGGAAGAAAGAATGATAATGCAAGTAAAAAGAAACAGAAATTCTGAGCGAAGAGGAACCCAGACGATGCTCCGCCGAAGGGCAGGGTCTCATTTTTATGGTGAAAAAACAAAAGTCTCATTTTTATGGTGAAAAAACCAAAGTCCGACCAAGCCTTAAGACGGGTCTACGGGATATTTTTGGCTGAGCTTAAGGGCTCTGAATCCCCACTTTAATAAAAAAAAAATGTAAAAGAAGAAAGAAAGAAAAAAAGAAAGAAAGTAAGAAGTGTGAAAAAATGATAGGAAGAAAGAATGATAAAAAGTAAAAAGAAACAGAAATTTGATTGAGAGTGGAAAAAAGTTTTCGGCAAGAATATGTCGAAGAAGAAAAAAGAAAAAGAAAGAAAGAAATAAAGAAAGAAAGAGAAAGAACGAAAGAAAGAAAGAAAGAAAGAAAGAAAAAGAAAAAAAGAAAGAAAGAAAGGAAGAAAGAGAAAGAAAGAAAGAGAAAGAAAGAAAGAAAGAAAGGAAGGAAGAAAGAGAAAGAAAGAAAAATAAAGAAAGAAAGAAAGAAAGACCTTAAAGAAAAAGTGGATAAGAGAGGCGGAAAAGGAAAAGGAAAAAAATAATTAAGAAAAGAATACGTAGAATATTGGGAAAAATAATATCGAAAAAAATATCAGGAAAGCAAGGAAAAATGAAAAAATAATGAATGGCAAGAAGAGGAAAGATAAGACAAATGAGGATAAAAGAAAGAATAAGAAAGGAAAGAAAGATCAGAAAAGAGAAAGAACAAAAATAATTAGAAAGGAAGACTTAGATAAAGAAAGAAAGGAAGAATTAGATAAAGAAAGAAAGGAAGAATTAGATAAAGAAAGAAAGGATAAAAGAAAGCTAAAAAGAAAGGAAAAAGGTAAAGAAAAAAGAGTTAAGAAAAAAGAAGAAAAAACAGAAAAAGGAAAGAAAGGCAAAAGATACAAGTAAAGAATGAGAACAGAATGAAAAAGTAAAGAAAGAAATATAGAAAGAAAGCAATACAAAATTAACGAAAAAAGGAAAGAGAGAAAGAAAGAATGCACAACAAAAATAAGAAAAGACAGAGAGAATGAGAAAAGAGATCAAATACATAAAGGAAAATGAAAGAAATTGATAAATGAAAAAAGTGGAAATGAAAGAAAATAAAAGAAAGAAATGAAAATAAATGAAAGAAAGCATAAAAAAAGAAAGAAGCATGGAAAAATATTAATTGATTGTTTTTACGGTTTATCATCTTTTTTCAGATTATTGAAAGAGGAAACAAATATTTGGTAAGTAAGAATATTTTAGAGACAATAAGAATTTCCGAAATAAGCTTTACTATTTAACCCATAGCTGGAAGAGGATAATGAAGATTAGTATACTTTCCCAGCCATATATAGGGAAAAGATGTGATCGTAAAGATTCCAATACGTGCCCAGATTCGAGAAATTTGAGAGATTATAGCTGCAAAAAGTATCAATAAGAAATCAGAAAGATCTGTGAAAAAAAAAAAAAACTGGCCCTTCTTCCTCGACACCATCATCTCATCCTCTCAAAAAACAGATAAAGGCCCCAGCTCTTTTGACCAATTAACTTTCATCCTAACCAAACCACCAAAATGGTTTTCATTAATGGGGACTTGGAGATTAAACAGGTGGATTTAACGGGAGTGGAGTTCCTAAATTAAGATTGACCGGAAAGACTTCACCTCTATACCCAACTCCTTGAATTTAGAAGGCTAGAAAATGCTTACCATTGTGACCGAGACCGTAAAGCAACTTGTTGGAAGTGTAGATGGACTTGCTACTTCTCTTCTTCCTGTCCAGACAAAAAGGCGTCTGGAATTCTAACACTGGTTAAACATAAACCCTTTTTGGCCGACTCTGTAATTTTCATCTCGCTAGTAATGGACCTATTTTTAGAAACTTAAGACAAAGAAAAAAATAAAGTCATTCTGAAAGAAAATATATTAAAAAAATGCAAAAGATGAATACTTTTTTTTTTAGCTAGATAATAAGAAACTATTTTTTAGCTAGATAATAAGAAACTGTTTCTGCAATATTTAAGATCAGCATTAGTTACCAGTAGGCAAAAGCTTGAAATTTCTTTGCATTTTCGTCATTTTGCAAAGACAAAACTTTTGATTTGCTTTGGTTAACTTCAAAAAATCTTTAATTTACCGAGACGGAATTATGGATAGTATGTCAGCCACTAGGACCGTTGTTGTAAAAGCCCCAGTTCTAACGATTTTGCGACCATCATTCACTGAAAAGCCGTTTGGTAGTTGAGGCGAAAGAAAATGAGGTATGGAAGGTCTTTGATAAAACCAAAAAGAATTTCAAGACAGCTGAATCTCTGTCTCCAGAAACCACCACTAAAAAGGCACACATAATCCCACTCTCTCTACTATTTCCGAGCGCGATGTCCCGGCCACATATACAGAAAATATCCGATACAAGCCTCACTTATATATACTAATCTAACCCCTTCACGTACATCCATGATTCAGTCAGTCAGTTAAAGGCCATACGTGATACACGTATTGGGCGATCATGTCTGACCGGGCAGAAGATTATCCCGCAGTAGGTTGCCATTGCTTTCTGCGGTAGACTGGTTGCCAGCCAAGACTATAGAACCCAATTTGTCCAGTTATTTAACCCTTAGCTAGAAGGAAAAGACGGATTAATATCTTTCCAAAGGGTATTTGCGCAAAAGTGAATGAAAAGAATTCATATGGAATTCGAACTCGGCTTTTCGAATCTCCGTTCCAAGCCAATATCCACTGCACCACAACGCACATCCTCACCCATGATTAAACCCCAAAAATTAGGAAAACAGAAAATAAAATGCAGCAAAGCAGCGATAAAAGTGTTAACATCATTGTTGTCATGGTGGCATATATATATATATATATATATATATATATATATATATAGATTGATAATGAAGAATATTACCTATCAATATCAAGAGAACTGTTTATAAGTACATTGAAATTTGTTACTTTTCACTCGGATATATCGGAGGATGTACGTTGTGGTGCATTGGATATCGGCTCGGAACGAGAAATCGGGGAGCCGAGTTCGAATTCCAACCGAATTCATTGCATTCCCTTACGCGCAAATACCCTTAGGAAAGGTATTAATCCGTCTATTCCTTCCAGTTATGGGTTAAATAACAGGACAGATTGGGTTCTATAGCCTTGGTCGGCAACCGGTCTACAGCAGAAAGCAATGGCAACCTACTGCGGGATAATCTTCTGCCCGGTCAGTCATGTCTCTTTCGAGACATGATCGCCCAAGCGTATTTCACGTATGGCACTTAACTGACTGACTGAATATAATAGTTGAAAACATGATTAAGGCTTCTACAGGTCATAAAGTGGGGGATCAGTTTTATATTGCTATGAAGTAATAAACTGATCCCCCCATTTATTACTACTTATTAATAAAATACATTTCTTTCCCCTCTAACTATGAGTCAAATAACAGGACAGATTGGGTTCTATAGCCTTGGTCGGAAACCAGTCTACCGCAGAAAGCAATGGCAACCTACTGCGGGATAATCTTCTGCCCGGTCAGACATGTCTCTTTCGAGACATGATCGCCCAAGCGTGTATCACGTATGGCACTTAACTGACTGACTGATATCGGAGGAGGAACGTGACATCATTATGAATGCAAAAACAAGTTCTCATTCATAATAAAGTAGAGTGTATGAAAAATTATTCAAGAGCAAAACTTTGATATTACCATGGGATCACTGAACTCAGCCAGGTTTTCTAATCTAAATAATTAGATTATGTATTCTATATAATCTTACGGCTCACAATGATATAAATGCAAAAGATTTTGAATTATACAGGAATGATGGCCTAATGATTGTGAAGAATTCTAAAATTTTTAAATTGATAAAATTAGAAACTTTATGTATAAAGATTATAAAAACCTAAATTTAAAAGTTACTATTAATACAAATAAAACAAGTAAATTTCCTCAATGTGACTCTAGATTTAGTCACTAATATGTACCAACCATATAAAAAAACAAATATATATTCTTTATATATCCACGCAATTCCAACCATCCCCTATCCTTTATATCCATAGAATATAGAATTAGTACAAATTTCGCAAATAAAGACACAGTCATTTTTATAATAATGCTTTAAAATAGTAGATATAAACGCCATAATATTGAATATTTATAAAAGAATATCTACCCTTGAAGAAAAATAGAAATAAAAAAATTGTTTGTACATACCCTCTTTCAACCAAATAGTTATCATTAAATCTGGGCCAAAATCTTTACGCTTTGATTGAGAAACATACCCCGAACAACAATCCATTAAGTAAAATTTCTCAATAAAAATACACTAAAATTAAGTTAATGTCGTACTGATAATCTAGAAAAAAATTATAAAAAATATAATAACATTTTAAATGAAAATTTAAATCTAAATGAAAATAAAAACAATTCCAAAACTGATATCAATAATTTAGACAATGAAATATTTAATTGTAGAGACCCTGTAAAGTGACCATTGGAAATTAATTCTTTACAGAATCTATTGTTTATCAATGTTGTATATTTTCTACTAAAAACCTAGAAATAACAAAAATTATATAGGAAAACCTAAACATTTGCTTAAACGAATATTTTATCAGCATGTTTCTCTCTTTAATATAAATAAATAACGTAACTGGATATCCTCATCCAAATATGTTTGGTACTTAAATGAAACAAATAAAACTCTCGCAAAAAATGAAAAATTATAAAAACGATAATATGTAAGTTTTTAAATAACACATGTCCCTTATGTCGAAATACATATTATTATTATAACTATACATTATTAAATTTCTTAAGAATAGTGATCTATTAATAAAAAGTTAATGAAATTACTGTCATATGTAAACATTAAATAATGTCAACTTAATAATGTTCACTGTTAATAATTCTTCATATAAACGTTTTGATTAACTTACATATATCCTTAATTTTATATTATGATATAAATAATGTCAACTTAATAATGTTTTGAATTGACGTAAGTAAAAAATATATAAAGAATTCATAAAGAAATGTACTGCAAAGTAATACATACATATATATATATATATATATATATATATATATATATATATGTATATGTCTGCGTGTATGTGTGATAATCATACCAAAGGTCCTTTTAAAACAGGTCTAAAATAAAGGTTTTATTTTTTTTTAAGAGTAGAGAAACACAGAACTCTAAATTATTTCTTCGTAACTAAAATGTATACATCCTGCCAAAATTAAGCAGGCGAGCGGTAAAATGGCACTTTTCTTTAGACATGTCTGACTACCCCACACCATCTAAAATCTAATCCATATTTTAAATGTTCAAGGTCGACTTTCGTCCTGATTAATGACATTAAACAGATCCATATGATCTAAATTTTCTGTCTTTCCCACTCCAGATTAATTGTTTAGTAAATAAACGTATTGTTTTCTATATTCAAATGTAAATGATTTTCACCAAACTCATATATATATATATATATATATATATATATATATATATAGAGAGAGAGAGAGAGAGAGAGAGAGTTGGCTCAGTTCATTCTGTTTACTACCAGTTATTAAACTTTTCTATCAGTTGTTCAATTGGAGTAGATAGACTGAACTATCGCCCGGTTCACACTCCACCCACGTCTATTGAACAGGTGTAGAGGCTCATCCCTTGTTCCCTGTTTAGGATGTAGTTTCCAACTTTCTCTTTTCCAATCTTTTCACTTTTCCTTATTTTTTTTCAATTGGAGTAGATAGACTGAAATATCGCCAGGTTCACACTCCACCCACGTCTATTGAACAGGTGTAGAGACAGCCGATTGCCTTTGTACCAAGGCTTGAAACCCGACCGAATTGGCGTCAGTCGGCGATTCTACCTCTGAGCTACGGGCGCTCGTTAGAAGGATACTTTTAATATTTATGCTACACAGGGCATTAGATTTTTTACTTTTAAGTTAAATCATATATACAAGGTGTTACTAAATGTTTTTGTTTTTTCTTTCATGTAGGTAAAACTCTGGAAAAGCAAGAGTTGTCGACTGACTCAGGTTGTGCCATGTGATGTGCTACATCAATATGAACCAACACCATTACCTGTTGGCTCTCACAGACAATATCCTCTCATTATAATAAAGACTGTCGTGTATTTATTTTTATATATACCTCCTATCACGCTCAGGTTTTCGGATTTTTTATTTTCTTATGTCTTATTATAAGATATTCAGTAGTAGGTAAATCAATGTATATGTTGCCGTCCTTTTAGACGGCATATTGATATAAATATTTTGTTGTCGTTACGGGCCCAATCATCAAAACTTAATTGTGAATGGAACTTTGTCTGTGTGTGTGTGTGTGTGTGTGTGTGTGTGTGTGTGTGTGTGTGTGTGTGTGTGTATCCGTTACCTATAGACTCCGAAACGGCAGAACCGATTTTCTTGAAAATTTACACAGTTGTACTATAAGCGTCTGCGAGTGTTCTTAGCTAGGTCTTGTGTCCAGGTACCCATGATACGTATCGAAAATCGATTATCGAAAAAATCGCGTTATAGAAGGAGTGGTCCGATTTTAATCAAATTTGATACACTCATAGACAAAGACATAAGAAACGATGTTCAGAAATTTCAAGGTTGCAGTTCTTACAATAAGGCTGAAAATCGATAATATATATATATAAATCGATACCAGGAAATCAAAATTTGACTTACATTCATTCATTTTTTTTTTTCAGTCTACGGTTTCGCTTTAACTGGAAACTTTTTAGTCTTTCGTGCCAACGTCCAAAGAGTCTGAGCTCAAGAACCATTAAAGCTTTCATTACACCCGAGCAACGTCGGGCTATACTGCTAGTTTTACTATATACAAGTAAAACTGTAAAAAGCTTTGAAAGAATACAAAACATCGCAACTCGGTGTGTACATTTTGTTCGAGGTCTTAGTAGATCTTAGTTGATGAAAACAAAAAATAGATAAAACTGTATCAATTAAGAGCTATACGTGATACCCTCTTGGACGATCCTGTCTCGAAAGAGACATGATTGACTAAGCAGAAGACTTTATCACTAGGTTGTAATTACTTTCTGCTGAAGTTTGGTTGCCAACCAATGCTATAATTATTTTCTTTAAACTATAGCTGGAGGGAGATGCGACGGATTCATGCCCTTCTTCAAAACTATTTGCGCGTATGTGAATGCAACGAATTCAGCTGGAATTTTAACTCGACTTTCTCGACTTTCTGTGCATCAGAGGTCTCCTCCCTGGATAAGGCTGGCATCGATGCTTTCATCCCTGCCAGGAAATTTCAGCTTAAATACCATTCGTCTAACTGGTTCTCGCCCGCTTGCTCGGCCGCCATTGCCCACCGGAATCACTTCTTCCGGCTTTATCGTAGCCACGCGTCAGACCAAAACAGACGCCTTTTCGTCAATTCGTGTCTGGATTCGTCTCGAGTCCAGGCACCAGATATCCCATCTATAACTGAAGCCCAATTGAATGACGTCCACATCACGCCCTTGCTGATTTCTAGCATAATATCAAAAGTTGACCCTCACAAAGCGAGTGGTGGGGACGGAATCCCAATCATAGTCTTGAAGAAATGTGCTCCTGAACTCTCCTCTGTTCTTTCTACGCTCTACAACCTCTGCCTATCTTCATCCTGCTTTCCTGCCGGTTGGAAGTCTTCTTCTGTGGTTCCAATATTCAAGAACACTGGTGAACCCTCGGATCCCTCAAACTACCGCCCTATCATCCTTCTTCCGATCTTTGGCAAAGTGTTCGAAGCCATTATCAATGCCGAGGTTGTTCAGCATCACACGGCCCACGGGCTCCTATCGGACAAACAGTATGCCTTCCGCTTCACCAGGTCTACTGCTGATATGCTAACGACCATCACTGAGTATATATACCAGGCCCTCGACAAGAATGGTGAAGCCCGAACTGTCGCCCTGGATAAAGCATTCGACAGAATATGGCATGCCGGCCTTCTACGGAAACTGCGAAGCTACGGCATTACTGGACTTTTGTTGGACTTAATCCAGTCATTCCTCTTCAACCGCACACTGAAGGTGGTTTTAAACGGACATGCTTCCCAGAACTACCCTACAAACGCGGGTGTCCCCCAAGGCTCTATCCTAGGTCCTACGCTCTTTCTAATCTACATCAATGATCTCCCCGATGCCATAAGATCACAAGTAGACATGTACGCCGATGATACCACAGTATACGCTCGTCTCGATCAAAAATCTGGTGTTGATGATAAGGCGAACCTCGCGGCTGAGCTTGAAAAGGACCTCCAATCCGTGGTGGATTAGGGTAGGAAAAGGCTCGTAAAATTCAATTCATCCAAAACGTAGCTGCTGTCAATTAACAACCACAGACGACCGCACCTCCCTCCCATTAGCATGGAACAGGCATGCTTCCCAGAGAGTAAAACACTACGCCTGTTTGGCCTGACATTCTCAGCGGACCTCAAGGGGAATGACTACGTCGAATCCATCGCTAAATCCGCTGCTATGAAAGTTGGCTCTCTGTGCAAGGCCCGGAAATTCTTTCCGCCTGAATCTATCCTGCACTTAAACAGATCTACCATCCGCCCGTGTATTGAATATTGTTGCCACATCTGGTCGGGTGCCCCTGCTATTCTCCTCGGGCTTCTTGACAAAATACAACGAAGAATCTATAACGTGATTGATACCGACTTAGCTGACCGCCTGCAGCCACTCTCTCAGCGGCGTGATGTGGCTTCCCTGTGCCTCTTCTATAAATACTTTCATGGCTTCTGCTGTGATGAACTTAAATCACTGGTGCCCATAGGTGGGAGTTTGCACGAGATACTAGATTGGCAACTAGGTCCCACCCTTTTACAGTGAAACCGATGAAATGTAACTGCAATTTCTACTCCAACAGCTTCTTTTCTCGCACTTCCCGCCTGTGGAATTCCCTTCCGCATGCTTGCTTCCCCGACGGCTATAAGCTCCAGGAGTTTAAATGTAAGGTCAATAGACACCACCTAACACACTAACCCTCCCATTCTCTCTAACTCTCCCCCTATGTACATCCTAACTCGTCTATCGCCCTGTGTAAACCCCTGTGTTATAGTGGCAGTGGAATGCTTTGCTTGGGGTGACATGATTAAAAAAAAATGGTATCAGACATACAGACATACAGGCAGATAAACAGACACACACACAAACATCTTGCCTTATATATATATATATATATATATATTATCGATTTTTAGCACTATTGTAAGAACTGCAACCTTGAAACTTCTGAATATCGTTTCTTGTGTTTTTGTCTATGAGTGTATCAAATTTGATTAAAATCGGACTAATCCTTCTATAACCCGATTTTTTTGATTATCGATTTTCGATATTTATCGGGGGTACCTCGACACAAAACTTAGCTAAGGACACTCTCAGGCGATTATAGTACAACTCTGTAAATTTTCAAGAAAATCGGTTGAGCCGTTTCGGAGTCTATAGGTAACGGACTGTTAGGGCGCCGCTCCTATTTGGCTACAAATAGACTGTTCCCAATGCTATATATAGCAATGGTGGATTCTCTACAGGAGGGTTGTAGAGAGTCACTTGAGTGTCTCTAATGAGCTACTGAAGAGTCAGTGCGAGTCAGTGAAGAGTTAGTCACACTTCCGGTGGCGTACCGGAAGTAATCACGTATACACACGTCTTACGACGGATTGGACTCTTGTATCTTTCTATTGTAAATATTACTAATCACTTCTGTACATACTAACCGTCTTTCCGCGGAATACAACTTATATTCTGATTCTGTTGTTGAGTTATTCATTTATACGTGGCGACATAACACGGACACACACATACACAGAGAGACAATGTTCCATTTATAAAAATGTTTAGTTATTAAATCATAATATGTGTATATTTTTCAGTACAATTTCTCTTTTAATTATTTGAAGGTCTTATCTGAGTGGCCCTTGAGTTAGTATTAATGTCCTTGTAAGATGCATTTTGTTCATACACAATTTTTAAAGATTATGTAAATTATAAATTTTATAACGCTCTACTATAAGGCTTTCATTGATCTCCGAAATGTACTCGCAACGCTATCACTGTAGGTCTTATTTGATGGCACAGTTATTAATAATAATGTTCTCGTGCCATAGATCTTGTTCATATACAATCTGTAAAGTTTCAGTTCATTATAATTTTTTTTATTGCTTAGTTATAATACTTTCATCGATCAGTCAATTATTAAAGTGTCATGTGTGATACACGCTTCAGCGATCATGTCTCGTAAGAGACATGGCTGACTGGGCAGAAGATTTCCGCGGATTAGACTGATTGCCAATCTGTTTTGCTATTTAACGCGTAACTGGAGGGAAAAAAAGACGGAATATCTTTCCAAGGGTATTTGCTCGGTAGTGAATGCAATAAGTTCAACTGGAATTCGAACTCCGATTTCTCGTTCCGTGTCGATATCCACTGCACCACAATCAAAGCGGAAAGAAATTGAAAAACAGCATCTTCTCTTATTTTTTTATTATGTCAAACGCCAATTTTCTCATTGACTGCAATTGCAAGCTTCCAAAATCGGTCTGCCTCATTACAACATGACACTTTTTTCGCACCTGTTAAATAATTTATGCCTGTAATTCGAAACTCACAACTCCGATTGGCGCTCTTGGAGACGATCATGCATTCCATCTTATTTAAATGGTTCTTCGCCACTTTTTTTTTCTCGTTTTCTTACAGTTTCTGAAGAACTTTTAAAATATAGTTAAAAAAACGACTTTGCAGGCAATTATGCGATCTCCCGTAGTCGCGACGCTATCGCAGACGATGAATGTCACGCATGGCGTCCAACTCGTGCAGAAATGTCTAAACGGTATATTTTACTCAAATCAATTATTAAGAGTGACTTTGAGCGAATGAACCGTGTAGCTGCTTAGAAAAGTTCTTATTTTTAAAACATATGGGCTTAGCGCTATTGAATCATAGCCAAAGATCTTTATCAAAAATAAAAATAAAAAATACATCATTTGAAAATATTCCAAACATATACTGACGAAAATGGATAACACATGTAACCCGAATAGAACAATAATAATAATAACAAAATAATAACAAAATAATAATAATAATAATAATAATAATAATAATAATAATATGGAAAATCTGTAAACAAACACTGGTATGAACATCACCCAGCACCGGTTACAGAAATAGAAGATGTAACCATTCTATGGGATTACACCATCTACACAGACAGAAAATTGAAGCAAATAGTTCGGATATTATTGTTAAAAACCAGAAAGAATAAACTTGTCTATTAATTGATATGGCTTGCCCAGCGGATTGTAACATAGCAACCAAAAAATTTGAAAAAATATCAAAATATAAAGACCTGGAAATTGAAATAGAAAAAATGTGGAAATTGAAAACAAGAGTTGTGTCAGTGATAGTAGGTGCACTTGGAATGATAAAAAATGGAACAAAACAACACATTGAAAGAATCCCTGCAAACCCCAGCTTAAGAGATATACAAAAAATTGTCTTGTTAAGTACAGCTTACACACAGGAAAACTTTGTCTATGTAACGCTAAGGATGTTAGGGAAATAGAAAAAACATGAAATGGAACTATACCAACACACAATGACCTGCCTTAGGTTTTCCCTCAGACTTAGTTGGTAGTGCGACCATAGCAGAAATCGAAATATGATGAAAAATAGACATAATAATAATGATAAAATATTAACACAATCACTGCTCTAAAGGAAAACAATAATTTAGGAGAGAACTCCTTATATTAATAAGGATTTATTTCCTAAGCTGTCCGGCAAAAGCAATAACAGTTAGCAGATTAAGTATTTTCCAGAAGAGGTGGATGAACAGTTCGTCACAGAAGCACAAGTCATTAGCTCTTAACGGATATGCTTTCTTTATCTTTGTCCTGGTACCATCCTACGAGGAATGAACTTGTCCTCTTGATATACATAAATTACTTGCGTTATTTCGGGAGAGCAGTCAACAGTTGTAGTTACGAGCATTTACGAGCAGTAAAGTACAGAATTTAACGAGAGCAGTTACCGACAGCTACTAGCCCTCCTTCTTCATTGCATGTCCCAGGAACTTCAGTTGTCTATTCCTGATGCTCACTATTAATTTCCATTTCGTCTCCAGCCTTTCTAAAACCTCATCATTGCTCACATGCTCGGTCCGTGTTATCCTCAGCATCCTTCTGTAGGACCACATTTCCGCTACTTTAAGTTTTTCTTTCATCTTCGAAGATATTGTCTAGCATTCACTGCCGTATTGGAGAAGTGACATCACATAGCAATCTAACACTCTCTTTGTTTCTAGTGAAATTTTCCTGTGTCTTAGTAGTTTACTCAGCTTCTGGAACGCGTCCGTCGCTATGCCAATTAGCCTTCGGATCTCTGTGTCGCACTTTTCATCTCCTGTTAGAACACTTCCTAGGTATTTAAATTTTTGTACTTGCTTGATTCTAGTTTCCCCACATGTATTTGGTGTTTCGGGTTGCTCTTTTTGCTGATGACCATGCATTCAGTTTTCTTGCAGTTTATTTGTAGTCCTTTTTTGTCACTCTCCTCAGCTACCTTCTGTAGGGGGTCTTGTAGTTTTCTTTTCGTGTCTGCAATCATCACTGTATCATCTGCGTACCTTATGTTGTTCAAATTGTGGCCTCCGATAACAAATCCTGGCGTAGCATCTAGGTCCTCAAAATATTCTCGCTATACAAGTTGAACTGATCCGGTGAAAAGACTTATCCTTGTCTTACGCCCCTTTCTATCTTTGTAAATCTGCTGAAATCTTTACCTGTCCGTATGCAGGCAGGCAGTGTTGGAACACAAGATAGGTTAATTTCAAAACAAAATCAAAAGGTTAATACTAAAGTCAATGCTAACAGAATAGGGTGATTTCTCTGCTTTGATTTTTTTTCCTCTTCAAAACTTTTTTGAAGCACAAAAAATAACTGCTAGAAAAAATAAATAAATACGACAATAAAATAATGGAAGAAAATCAGTCAAAATGCTGTGGACACCAGAGCCGTACGAAAATCAGGTAGAAAATTAATTTGTTTTCGGCAAAGTCCGACCATACGATCAAGAAGATACTTTAAAATAAAGAAATAATTTAAATGATATCATTTCTCCGTGACCCTAAAATGAAAAAAGAAAACGCAGAGGGAAAAGTAATGAAGTGACTGATCAGTTTCGAAGTAGGGCGCTTGGACCCCTTCTTCCCCCACCGTAGAATCACCACTGGTTTTAGGTTATTTAGGTGTTATCTATTAATATTTGTCACATGATGATTGTTGTATTCCTTCATGGTCTGCTATCTTATGTGTGCTCTGAATTTACAGAGGTAACAGGTCAATCAGCGAGATTGAGTAGTGCATATGTGCCCAATATATTTAACTTTTTTTATTATTAATTATCCGAAATGCAATTTCCTAAAAGATATAAGAATTCGTTTAAATAATTATTTTTACATAAAGAGATTTATGACACCCATTCGTGATCAAAATTTCCATTTTTCATTAAAGACGACGAACAAAATACTGAGATGATGTTTTTATTTAATTTCTTTTGTGTTTCTATATTACGTTCTCTTCTAGAGATAAAGTTTGCAAAACTTATCCGAATGTTTTGTATATACGAATGTTTTCAGCTATTTTTAGCCACTATTAAGTAGAAGTTTTATTTTTATTTTTAACTGAATTTAAAGTTTTTCTTTTTTATGAGTGATAGGAATGGATGTTCCAAACACGGTTAGCTCATTATGACCGTGTTACTGACTGTTGGCGTTTTCATTTTTATTAATCAGGATTCCAATATTTTTAGACTTTTTTGTATGAGTATATTAAAATTGTATTTTGTAATTGTATATTGCAGATGGATTTTGGTATAGAACATATGTACTCATTAATTATGTCATCTAATACAATACTATAAGAGACTCATATTATGTATTTACCTGGTTTGTTTGTTTAATTTATATATATATATATATATATATATATATATATATATATATATATATATATATTTGATGTACGTGGTGCAGTGGATATCGGCTCGGAACGAGAAATCGGAGAATCCTGTTAAATTCATTGCATTCACATATGTGCAAATACCCGTTCGAAAAGGTATACATCCGTCGTTTCTCTCTCCAGCTACGGGTTAAATAACAGCACATTAGGTTCTATAGCTTGTTTGGCAACCAGCCGACTGCAGAAGAAATGGCAACCTATTGCAGGAAAATCTGCAAAGTCGGTTATATCTCTTTCGAGACATGATCGTCCAAGCGTGTATCACGTATAGCACTTACATTACTGACTGAATAAAATAATTGGAAAACATAAGTAAAGCTCCTTCTGGGCATACGTCATCGTCCTGCGGGCTTGGCCGAGATAGAACTCACTACACCCCTCCAGTATTCCCTGTGCAATGGCGCAGTTTAGAGCGAAATTCATAATCTTGTCAAATAGCTGAACACTTGATGCTTCGTCAGGGCTACCAAGGGTGTTTTTATTGTGACACCAACACTAGATGGGTTGCCTCCTATCCTGTTATTTAACCCATAGCTAGAGGGAAGTGATGGATTAATACCTTTTCCCAAGAGTACCAGTGCTTAAGTGAATACAGGGTACTCAACTGGAATTCGAACTCGGCTCAACGATTTCTCTTTCCAAGCCGACATCCACTGCACCACAATGCACATCCGTCACTGAACGCTTACAGCGCCTGGTATTCCCAAGCGGTCACCCATATAAGTACTGACAAGGCTCACGTTGCTTAACTTCGGTGATCGAACGAGAACCGGTGTATTCAACGTGATATACGTGGGCATAAAGTGAGATATCAGTTTTATATGATGAAGTAATAAGCTGATCCTCCACTAATTATAACTTATCAATATAATAGCATAATATAATCCATCGTTTTTCCCTTCAGCTATGGGTTAAATAGCAGGTATTTGATTTCTATAGCATGAATAGCAACCAGTCTGATGCGGAAAGTAATGGCAAACTATTGCAAGAATATCTACGAAATCAGTCATATCTCTTTCGAGACATGATCGTCTAAGCGTGTATCACGTATGGCAGTTCACTTACTGACTGAATAAAATAGTTGAAAGCATAAATAAACCTCCTACAGCCTGAAGTGAGGGATCAGTTTTCTATTGTTATGAAGTAATAAACTGTTCCCCCAACTAATTACTTCTTAGTAATATGATATAATACGTCGCTTCTCCATCCAGCTAAGGTTTAAATAATAGGACAGATTGGGTTCGACAGTTTTGGTTGGCAATCAGTCTACCGCAGAAAGTAATGGCTACCTACTGCGGGAAAATCTTCTGTCTAATCAGTCATGTCTCTTTCGAGATATGATCGCCCAAGCGTGTATAACTGACTGATATTAGAATCATTGATGTATATTGCAGTTTAAATCAGTCAACTAAAACCAGAATTTGTTTTGTTTCTTAACATAAATCAATTACCTATATCGGACATACCAACATATCACGTGTCTCTTATAAGAGCAAAGTGCAATAAAAAATCATCGATCTACCCGTAATTTTCAAAAACTTTTAAGAAACATTTTCATCAACAACACTAAAATTCTATATAAATCAAATTACTGAAAATATCAATGAGAGAGGTCTTCTGTATAAAACATCTCACTTCTATGTGTAAAGTTTATGTATATAAGGTCATGTGTATGTTATATTCCGAACACAATATGCACATTGTTACCGAGTTCATAATTGATATTATGAAGTTCAGGATTTCTTTTTTTTAATAGTAAAATATCATTATCCGATCTTATTTAATTACACACTGAGATTTTCCAAGCCCTATCCGTGATATCCTTGTTGACAATACACACATAATAGCATCATCCAAATATAAAAGAGAATTAAAAATAATGGAGGTATTAGTAATAAACTTTCATTGAGAGTAAAAAAACTACGCCTCCTTGGCCTCACACTCTCAGCGGACCTCAAGTGGAATGACTATATCGAATCCATTGCTAAATCCGCTGCTATGAAAGTCGGTTCTCTGTGTAGGGCTGGAAGTTTTACCCGTCTGAGTCCATCGTGCACATATATAAATCTACCATCCGCTCGTGTATTGAATACTGCTGCCACATCTGGTTGAGTGACCCTGCTATTCTCCTCGGGTTTCTTGAAAAATCAATGGAGAATGTGATCGATACCAAGTTGGTAGCCCCGTTGCAGTTACTCTCTCCCTGGCGTGATTTGGCTTCCCTGTGCCTCTTCTATAAATACTTTTACGGCTTCTGTTCCGATGAACTTAGATCGCTGGTGCCCACTAGGTAAGAATTTGCACGAGATACTAGAAAAACTAGGTCCCACTCGTGTACAATGAAACAGATAAAATAAAACCGCAATTTCTACTCTGACAGCTTTTTTCTCGCACTTCCCTACTCTGACAGCTTTTTTCTCGCACTTCCCGCCTGTGGAATTCTCTTCCATATACTTGCTTCCCCGACAGCTACAATCTCCAGGAATTTAAATGTAAGGTCAGTTGCCACCTCTTATCACACTAACTCGCATCCATTTTCTCAAACACTCTTCCCATCTACATAACCCCCATCCTCGGTATCCTCATCCGTCTATCACCCTCCTTCCGACATTTCCTATAACTAACCCCTCTTTCGCATCTTTTTCCTCTATGTAACCCCCTACTCAATAGTGGCAGTGGAATGACTTGCTTCGGGTGAAATGACTAAAAAAAAAGTTACAAGTAAAACAAAATTTATTCTGGCTAATGGCTTAAATTTTAGCTTAAACCGCTAGAAAAAACAAAATCTTTGGATAATTCTTATATAATTTGAGTTCTGAAAAGAAAAAAATTAATAAGAGCACATAAAAAATTAACTCTTCTGTCATTTTTAATAAAACCAGCATAAGAGAGAGAGAGAGAGAGAGAGAGAGAGAGCGATGCTCAAATATCTATCTAATCTAGTCTAAACTTATTTATAAATGGAACTTTGTCTGTGTGTGTGTGTGTCATTATGTTACCTATAGACACCGAAACGGCTGAACCGATTTTCTTGAAAATTTACACAGTTGTACTATAAACGTCTGCGAGTGTTCTTAGCTAGGTTTTGTGTCGAGGTACTCCCGATAAATATCGAAAATCGATAATCAAAAAAATCGGGTTATAGAAGGAGTGGTCCGATTTTAATCAAATTTGATGCACTCATAGACAAAGACATAAGAAACGATATTCAGAAGTGTCAATATTGCAGTTCTGACAATAGTGCAGAAAATCGATAATGTTTGTGTGTGTCTGTTTATTTGTCTGTATGTCCTTTATACAAATCCACAATTTTTATCCGATTCTCACCAAACTTCACACAAATATTCTTTAGGCTGAGTCTGAGCTCCAGGACCATCTCAAAAAAAAAAAAAATAACACCACATTATCAGACTCTATAGCAAAACTAAAAATAAGAGTGAAGACCGTCAGCAGAACATCATATTATAAAGAAAGGAAGAGAAAAAAAGCAAAAATCGGAATATATATATATATATATATATATATATATATATAAACCAAAAATTATAGAATTTACGAACGCGAATAATGTAATAAATAAATGGAAAAATAGTGAAAAATAACCACATATTCCGGAAACGCAATTAAAAAACAGACGTCCGTCTTTAAAAAATGGCTCAGATTGAAACTGAGCTGTAAATTGAAAAATAAATCAAAAACCTGATTTTATATGGGTTGTTATATGTATATAACTATCCATACAAAATATGTATATTTTCTACAAAGACTTTCACGGATTCTCCTCCGATGAACTTAGCTCATTGGTGCCCCGTATGTATGAATTTACTCGAGCCACAAGATTAACAACTAGGTCCCACCCTTTTACAGTGAACCAATAAAATGTAAACGCAAATTCTACTTCATGAGCTTCTTTTCTCGCACTTCACGCCTGTGGAATTCGCTTCCATTTACATGCTTACCAGACTGCTACAATCTCCAAGAATTTAAATGTAAAGTAAATAGTCCTCTTCTATCTCACTGACTTGTATCCTCTCTCTCATGCTCCTTTTCCGTTCATTTCACTCCCATCAGTATTTTCATCCTTCTCTTACCCTCTTCCTGACACACCCTATACCCTGTCACTCTTTCTCATAACCTTCCTTCTAAGTAACTTCGTGCTCACCAGTGGCAGTAAAATGCCTTTCTTAAGGTGTTATGATTATATATATATATATATATATATATATATATATATGTATTTCTTAAAAACTCAACTTAGCATAATATTTAAAATACTCCTTCCATGTATGGTCCGTTTGATTATATTGAACTCCTTGACAAAATCCAACCATGAATCAGCAATATTATTGGTTCTGATGTGACAGCTCCGTTTCATTCCCTTACCCACCGCTGTAAGGTAGCTTCCTTTTGCATTTTCTACAAATGCATTCATAATTGTTCGGGTGAGTGGTTCACTGCAGTGCCTAGATTTTATGAGTTGAAGCGCAGTAATTTGACGGGCCTGAGCAGGTTAATGGGAGAACGAGGATTGCGTGGTGTAACGAGGAGAAAGCGTGCTAAGAACCACCAGGAATAGGGAGACGTGAAAACTCATGATCACCTGCGTCATGAAAGAACAAGGCACATAGAAGAAGAAGAAGAAGAAGAAGAAGAAGAAGAAGAAGAAGAAGAAGAAGAAGAAACAGGTAAGGGTAGAAGAAGAAGAAGAAACAAGTGAGGGTAAAAGAAGAAGAAGAAGAAGAAGAAACAGGTAATGGTAGAAGAAGAAGAAGAAGAAGAAGAAACAGGTAAGGGTAGAAGAAGAAGAAGAAGAAGAAGAAGAAGAAGAAGAAGAAGAAGAAGAAGAAGAAGAAGAAGAAGAAGAAGAAACAGGTAAGGGTAGAAGAAGAAGAAGAAACAAGTGAGGGTAAAAGAAGAAGAAGAAGAAGAAGAAGAAGAAGAAGAAGAAGAAGAAGAAGAAGAAGAAGAAGAAACAGGTAAGGGTAGAAGAAGAAGAAGAAACAAGTGAGGGTAAAAGAAGAAGAAGAAGAAGAAGAAGAAGAAGAAACAGGTAATGGTAGAAGAAGAAGAAGAAGAAGAAGAAGAAGAAACAGGTAAGGGTAGAAGAAGAAGAAGAAGAAGAAGAAGAAGAAACAGGTAAGGGTAGAAGAAGAAGAAGAAGAAGAAGAAGAAGAAGAAACAGGTAAGGGTAGAAGAAGAAGAAGAAGAAGAAGAAGAAGAAGAAGAAGAAGAAGAAGAGACTAACGTCAAGTTTCCGTTAATTTACAGTTGATCTAACTAGATGTAACAGTATGTTCTATGCTAACAATTTCTTCTCTCGAACTTCTCGCTTGTGGAACTCTCTTCCAGCTTAAATCTGCAAAAAAAGTAAATGCAATACCAATCGCTATTTACTCTCCCCCTGTTTACTCTTTCATCTTTCTACGCATTATTAATGTTTCTGTTCCTTTTTATTCCGCACACTCTAATCGATTGGGTCTTAGTGACTTTATTGCCTTAAATGTTGTAATACTAATTAAAAAAAATAAACTAACTAGAATTATCTATATCTAACTAAAAACAGTATTAAAGGCGAATTGGGATGACCAAGGACGCATTCCAGAAGCTGAGCATAGTATTTATAGACATGAAAATTTCAATTGAAACAAAGAAGAGAGTATTGGGTTGCTATGTGATATCTGTTCTTCAGTATGGCAGTGAATGCTGGACAATGTCATCAAAGATGAAGAAAACTTAAAGTAATTGAAATGTGTTTCTACAGAAGGATGCTGCTGGTATCGTGGACTGAGCATGTGAACAATGATGAGGTTTTGGAAAGGATGGAAACGAAAAGGAAATTAATACTAAGCACCAGGAAGAGACAGCTAAAGTTTCTAGGACATGCAATGAGGAAAGAAGAATTAGAGAATCTGATACTCACAGGTCAGATAGAAGGAAAATGAGACGGGGGAAAGCAGTGGATAACATATTTGAAGCGCCTGAGTGGGTGGATGGCGTGGGGTAACAGGAGAAATCGTGCTAAGAGCTACCAGGGTAGGGAGACTTTGAAAGACATGATCGCCTACTTCCTGAAAAGACAAGGCACATATAAGAAGATGAAAAAAGAATGCTTCTAATTCAAACTGTATATCTGAATAGAATACATCAATAAAATCAGATTCGGGACAAAAACTCTCTTTACAAAAGGACATCAATGAAACCTAATCTACAAGCATATTTCTTGCAGAGTATACATTTTTTTTTTCAGACGAATCTATCCCAAAAATTTTATTGGTATTGTTGGGGATTCTGGTTGAGGAACCGCACAAACTAATGAACAACAAAACAGATATTTGAGATAGAAAAATAAGTTATATTAAACGTAAAAATACAAACTGGAACGCAGTTAAGTAATCCAGGAATACGATTTGTAAGGAATATATATATATATATATATATATATATATATATATATATATATATATATACATGTGTGTTTTTGCTCTACTTTTGCTCTATTTTAGAACTTTCGTATCTTGTGTTTGGTTCCGTTTGGGTTTTTTTTCTTTACTGCGGAATATTGAATGTTTGTTCTTGTTCCGCTGGGTTTTTTTTCTCCCCATTTATCCGACGACTTAGTATGCCGGATTGTAACGGATTTAGGTTCTGTTTGTTAATGGTTTTTTCGAAGGTTTATATCGGCATAAATTTACGGAGTGCATTCTTACAGAGTCTAAGTAGTTATTATTATCATTATATATATATATATATATATATATATATATATATATACAAGTATTTGAAGTGAAGCCGTGCTGAAATTAGTATATCCGTGTAATACTATTCTGTCTGAGTGGAGATCAGAGCTACTATGACTACTTACGCGTTATTCTTTGTTTAACATCGGTATCTCTCGATAACTTACGGACCTCTTAGGGTACTTGTACTGTTCTGACGTATCTCACTATGACATAATTATATGTATACTCAAGTCGAGTCCATCATCATAGGAAAAGGGGAGATCCCACAACTGGTATTAAATAACCGAGTTTTCTTCTCGTTCGCATGATCTCTAACATCCTGTCGTTGCTTTCGTGCTCAGTAAATGGTATCATTAGCATCATTCTGTAGAACCACATTCGTGTTGCTTTGAGCCTCTCTTTCATCCTTGAAGAGATCGTCCAACATTCGCTACTATACAGTACAGATATCACATAGCAGTTCATAAAATGTTTAAAATTGTGTAAAAGATGTCGGGAAAGTTATAAAAAAAAACAGCTGACTATTTTTTAAAAAATCGCCAAACATAAAACTGCGCTGTAAATGTAGTCTTATTTTAGATGAATGTGGACATTGAAGTCACCACCCAAAGGCGACAGTCTAAACATAATCGTCAGACCATAACACTT
>JBBBDQ010002268.1:1347500-1410000 GCA_037127315.1 Ascarosepion bandense | reverse complement strand
TGGAGCTCAGAAATTTTGGACGTTGACACGAAAGACTAAAATGCAATAGTTGTTTCCAGTTAAAGCGAAACCGTGGACTGAAAGAAAAATGAATGGATGTAAGTCAAATTTTCATTTACTTGTATCGATATCAAATAAGTTTTTTTCGTCGCAAACTGAATTTTGAAGGCTAAATAAGTCCTCTGAGTAGATGCTATCATGGCTGAGACTAAGAACTACAATTATACCGGCTTAGAGTCAAACCCGAAGCAAAAACTAAAATAAAAGGACTGAAAAAAATAAAGACATACAGGCAGATAAGCAGACACACACACAAACATCTTGCCTTTTATATATATAGATAGATATATTATCGATTTTCTGCATTATTGTAAGAAATGAAACCTTGAAACTTCTGAATATCGTTTCTTATGTTTTTGTCTATGAGTGTATCAAATTTGATTAAAATCGGACCTCTCCTTCTATAACCTGATTTTTTCGATTATCGATTTTCGATATTTATCGGGGGTACCTCGACACAAAACCTAACCAAGAACACTCGCAGACGCTTATAGTACAACAGCGTAAATTTTAATAAAATCGGTTCAGCCGTTTCGGAGTCTATAGGTAACGGACACACACACAGACCAAGTTCCATTTATAAATAAGTTTAGATTTACATTGTTCCGACTATTGTCCTCGCCTGTTGTGGATTCCGAGTGAGGAACCGCCCAAAATAATGAACAGCAAAACAGATATTCAAGATAGAAAATGGGTTATATTAAACGTAATAATACAAACTTGAACGCAGGTTAGTAATCGAGGAATACAATTAGTAAGGAATATATATATATACAAGTTTTTGAAGTGAAGCCGTGCTGGAATTAGTATGTCCGTGTAATACTATTCTGGCTGAGTGGAGCTCAGAGCTACTGTGACTACTGACGCGGTATTCTCTGTGTAACTTCGGTATCTCTCGGTAACTTAATGATCATCTACGGTACTATTTAATGTCTTCCATATCCCACTATGGCAGAAGTATACGTACTCAAGTCGAGTCCATTATCATAAAAAATGGGAGATCCCACAACATCATCTTTACTGACATGCTTACAATATTCCGACAATCATTCTCATTCCATGTGCGATGCTACTTCTGGTAGGCATGCAGTTATCTCCCTTTAACTTAATTCTTTAAGTTATTTGTTCACCACTGCTGTAGCCAGGTATTGAACTCACAACTCTTTGGGCCAAGTCACTGGAACTAAATCTATATCCACTGGTCATTTGTGTTACTTAATCTTAATAGATTTTATCTTTCTGTTCCCCTATCTCTTTATTTCATACGTAGTTTTCCTCTGTCTCCCTTGCCATCAATCTACCCTGTGAATATCAGATCCTCCAAGGCCTCCTACCTTAATATATGTCCCAGAAACCGCAACTCTACAAGTTTCCTCTTTGTTTCCATTCTCTTTAAAACTTCCTCGTTGCTCATTTAATCCTTAACATCCATCTGTGGAACCACATTCCTATTGCATCAATATCTTCTACATTCTACATAAATGGAAAGGCTGCTCAGACTTAATATATATAGCTCGAAGAATTCTAACAAGATTAAACAAATACACTCTGCTGATCATGGTAAAAAAATTTACATTGAAAACTTTTTTGCTATGTGCCGTGTCTAGTCAGGATGTAGAGGTTTGTGGCTTTGCACAGATTCTTACACTTTGTAGGTTTTAAGAAATATCGTATTTTTATTATCTCCCCTAAACCTATTACTACCATTTATTTATGAAGCACGCTAGGTAGATAATGTGTTATTTTCTCTATCACTCTTGCCTTCAACCTCTTTAATGAGTATATAACTTTCCAAGGCTTCTTTCCTCATTACATGTTCTAGAATTTTCAACTGCCTCTTCCTTTGAATATAAATGTTTGCCTTGTTGCTATTTTCTTTAGAACTTTGTTCTTGGCTACATAGTTAATTCAGAGTATTCTCAGCATCCTTCTGTAGAGCCATAGTTCTGTTGCATCAAGTCCCTTCTTCATCTGTGAGGAGATGATCCAGCATTCACTGCCATATAGGTGGACTGATATTACGTAACAGTTCAGTCCTCTTTTCTTTGTTTCTGTTGCTTCAAGTCTCTTCTTCATCTGTGAGGATATTGTCCAGCATCACTGCCATATAGGAGAACTGATATTACGTAACAGTTCAGTACTCTTTTCTTTGTTTTTGTTGCTTCAAGTCTCTTCTTCATCTATGAGGAGATAATCCAGCATTCACTGCCATATAGGTAGACTGGTATTACGTAACAGTTCAGTACTCTTTTCTTTGTTTCTGTTGCTTCAAGTCACTTCTTCATCTGTGAGGAAATTTTCCAGCATCCACTGCCATATTCTTCTTCTTCTTCTTCTTCTTCTTGTTCTTCTTCTTTTCTGTGCCATGTCCCTTAGTAAGGAATCATGGCTTTCAACGTTTCCCTATACATGGTGGCTCTTAGCACACTTTCTCCTGTTATGTAACACAAACCCAGCTCTGCCATCCACCATATCAGGCTCGTCAAATATGCTATCCGCTGCTTTCTCCTGTCTCTTTCTGCCCTCTATCTGCCCGGTGAGTTTCAGATTCTCCAAGCTTTCCTTCCTCATTACATGTCCTAATAATTTCAGCTGTTTTTTTCTGATCCTCAAGGTGTTAACTAGAAGTTTCTATTTTGTTTAAATTTTGTCTAAAACTCAGTTGCATGCAGGAGTCCGGATGTAAGCTAAGTGAAAAATTATATATTTATATTGATTATCTATCTATCTATCTATCTATCTATCTATCTATCTATCTATCTATCTATCTATTTCATTCTATTCATATCTATCTATCTATCTCAGTCTGTTCATTATCTATCTATCTATCTCATTCTATTCATATCTATCTATCTCAGTCTGTTCATTATCTATCTATCTATCTATCTATCTATCTATCTATCTATCTATCTATCTATCTATCTCAGTCTTTTTATATCTATCTATCTATCTATCTATCTATCTATCTATCTATCTATCTATCTATCTATATTTAGTGTGATTGAAAAGGAACTCCTTGATTCATGTATGATTTGACAGCCAGAAGTCCTGACTTAACACACTGTGGGTTGGTTAAAGAAGCAAATCTACTATAGCAAATCAAGGCTTTAGAGAAAGCTGAAAGGTAAATACAAGAAGTTCTATACCACAAAAGTTCCCGGTGAAATCAGTTGATGCGATTTCAGCTCAAATGAGTCATCTTCAATGAGGTTGCAACGACTTTAACACAAAAACATCCGCCATCAGCGACGATTTTATCTTTTGTTGACATAAAACTCCGCTAAGCAACGGCATCAGTTACAAAAAATAGCAAACGCAGTTCGCAAATTTGTAATACGATGTTTAGAACGGTTCATGATTAAACCTAACAGACATTAATTGTCTCTTATGTTTAAGCGTATATGTTTAGAAAATTATTTGCTGCCTCGATACACTATATATATATATATATATATATATATATATATATTGAGTATTTAGGCAGCAATCGCTCTTATTATCCAACTTTCGATAAAGTGGTGTAGTTTATCAAGACATCATCTAAGGCTCTTACGAACTATAATTTATTTCGACGGATAAGGTTTCGCTACCCATCTCCTCAGGCCACAAATTATAAATGGTTGAATTTTATCAGAACAAAAAACCGGAAGTTAATCAACAGGATCTAGCAAATAATTTTATTTTCCTGTGTGATATAAACTAAATGTCTTAAGTGGTAGAGGATGAAAAGTTTGCGTCCTGAAGTGATGGCTACAAAAAAAAAAATATCCGTCTAAATAAATTATATTCTATGACAGCCTTAGATAGTGTGCTGAGTTTCTCTTTTAAGAATATCATATGTCTCTGGATATTACTGATTAAGTTCTTTAGTCAGAATATATCCCTTTTCGTAATTTATATTACATAAAACTATTTGGATTATTACCATCGCCTATATATATATATATATATATATATATATATGTATATGTGTGTGTGTGTGTGTGTGTGTGTGCGTGTGTTTGAAAAATGCACATCCCAACCAAGAAGTTTGAATGATTACATGTCATATTAAAGCATTTAGTACGGATGTTAAGAGTTAATTCGGGCAAAGATATACTCAGTTCTGTCAGTTAACACACACACACACACACACACACACACACACACATATATATATATATATATATATATATATATATATATATATATAGTATATCGAGGCAGCAAGTAATTTTCTAAACATATGCTGTTAAATATAAGAGACAATGAATGTCTCATTTGACTACATGGTTTTGTTGTCATTTCGCGCTATCCCGCAGTGTGACGTCATAAAACCGCATCGCAAACTTAAGAACAGCGTTTATTATTTTTGGTAACTATTGCCGTTGCCAAGCGGAGTTTTATGTCAACACAAAATAAAATCGTCGGTGATGGTGGATGTTATAATATTTCAGTTTAAACAACCTCTCTGAAGATGGCTCATGTGAGCCGAAAGCTTAGAAGAAAACCAATAAATAATTATCCAAATGGTGGAGAATTTTTGTCTTTATTTTCAACTGAAATTAAAGCAAAAATACGACGTTTAGAACGGCTCATGATTAAACATAATAGACATTCATTGTCTCTTATATTTAATAGCATATGTTTAGAAAATTACTTGCTGCCTCGATATACTAAATATATATATAAGACAAAGTGCGGTCTGTCTCGTCATTTTCTCTTTTGTCATAAATTTTTATACCTTTAGCGTTCATTTTCTCGACTCACTTTTGCTCGATTTTCTCAAAGCGAATCGTGCCGTTTCTTCAAAACGGTGGAAACGGCAAAAAACAAATTATTGGTAAAAGAACCCCGCGCTCAAAAAAAAAAAAATAAAAATATAAAAATGAGCCAACGACTTATCGAGATTAACAGAAAAGAATGGAAGATAAAAAAAAAAACAACAGAAAAACAAAAATAATTTTAAAAAATGCGGGAATAATCATAAAAAATGTGAAAACCAGAAAGAAAACGCGGGAACTAATGGAATATGTTAAATTAATTCAGGTAAAGAAGAGGTATCACATGTTGTAAAACAGCGGGAAGGTATCAAGGTCCTGATAGTATATAGGGACTGGATCTGAAGAATATCGCATTCTTATTCTTTTTTTTTTTTAATCATTTCACCCCGAGCAAGGCGGAAACGCCACTGATGTGCAGGGGGCTATATAAATGTAAAAAGATAATTTAGAAAAGAGTGAGGAGTACAAACTAGTTAGAAATGAACAATAGAAAGCTGAGAAAGCAGGTGCGATGACAGATACATAGGTGGAGAGAAAGGGAAGGTTATACAGGGGAGGGGAGAGAGCTAGAGGCCAGTGGTTAGTAGATGAGTATTAACTTTGCATTTAAATTTCTGGAGGTTGTAGCCGTCAGGAAAGCAAAAATACGGGAGTGAGTTCCACAGGCGGGAAGTGCGAGAGAGGAAGCTGCAGGAGTAGAATTGTCGTCTGCATTTGGCTAACCTGACTGTGAATGTGTGGGACCCAGCTGCCAGTCTGGTTGCACGATTAAACACCTGTTGAGGAGGCATCAGTGACTTAAGCTCATCCCAGCAGAAGCCATGAAAGTATTTATAGAAGAGACAGAGGGAGACCACATTTCGACGATGGGGAAGTGGCTGCAGTCGAGTCGCCAGATCAGTACCTATCACATTACAGACTCTCCTTTGGAGCTTGTCAAGAACACTGAGGAGAACGGCATGGGCACCTGACCACAAATGGCAGCAGTACTCCATGCACGGATGGATGGTTGACTTGTATATATGCAGGATGGATTCAGGTGGAAAAAACATCCTGGATCGACATAGTGACCCAAACTTCTTAGCAGTAGATTTTGCTATGGATTCAATATAGTGGTTCCATTTGAGGTCTGAGGACAGGGTAAGTCCGAGGAGGCGTAGTGTATTACTCTCAGGGAGAATCACTTGGTCCATGCTTATGGGAGGCAGAAGAGGTTGCCTGTAATGGTTGACAGACAACAGCTTGGTCTTAGATGAATTGAAGTTGACAAGCCACTTCTTGCCCCAGTTCACCACAGAGTGTAGATCCCGCTCAAGGTCAGCAGCGAGATTATGTCTGTCCGCCACGACAGGTTTCTTACTGGAGCTGGAGTATATTGTAGTTCCCAGAATCTGCTATAACTTGATAACAGAACAGACCAAAAATAGAATCTTTCTGATATCTATGAAATAAATATAATTGATTCTCCTTTTCTAGTTTTGAGAGAGTTCAAAATTATATATGAGGGCATCTTTCACTATTATCTTCAATCCTACAACTGCTTTCCGTACAGATAAAACATCGCAATCGTGTCGGTCTTCTATTGCCAAAGATTTTTCTCGTCTGAAACTATCTTGCACATTTTAAAGTCTACCATTCACCCCTGCATTGAGTACTCTTGCTATGTCTGGTCAGGTGCTTCTGCTATTCATCCTAATGTTGTCGACAAATTCAGTAAAGGATCTGCAATGAATATTTACCTCGTCTCCTCACTGAAACATGATATGACAGGGTCGAGTTTAGATGGGGAAAACGAGAACTTACTCTAGAGCCAGGGTCAAAAACTGCCCAGCTCCAGCAACTGATTGTTGCGACTGACCACTGAAAGTTGATCGGTGTCAATCACCAATTCACCCTTTTAGTGTAATTGGTTGATGAAACCTCGTACAACTGTTCCCTAGGAATGGTTATCTCTCAGTATTAAATTTGTTGGAATTTCTAAAAGACCTCCAGACATTTTTCTGACCATGAACCACTTATAGACTTATAGACCTAAAAGAAAACACTTTAATTATTTCGAATGAATAATATATCTTTGCGCAACTTTTATAATATATAGAAACACAAAATGGCAAAATTACAATTTGAAAATGCCAAAATCATGTAAATGAAAAAGTTTAAATATCTGAGAAATGTAGTATGAAAAGAGGAAGGAATATTCGACACTGTAACACGAAGGCCTATTGGAATAGTGAAAGTTGTCTTCCAGAAACTAAGCAATGTATTAAGAATGAAGAAATAAAATCGCTACAAATGATGAAATGAGAAATGGATTGTTACGTAATATCAGTCTTATATATGGCAGTGAATGCATGCTTGACAATCTCCGTAGAAATAATAAAGAGGCTTGAAGCAACAGAACTAGTGAACTGTTACGTAATATCAGTCCTGGTTTATGGCGGTGAATGTTGGTCAATCGCCTCACAGATAAAGAAGAAAACTTAAAGCAAAAAAAAAACAAAACAAAGAAAAGCCTACTGAACTGTTAATAAATAACAGTCCTCCTGTATGGCAGTGAATGCTAGACAATCTAATCGCAGTTGAAGAAGACACATGAAGCAACAGAAACAAAGTAAAGAGTACTGAACTGTTAAGAAATATCAGTCCTCCTGTATGTCAGTGAATGCTAGACAATTCCCTCACCAATAAAGAAGAGACTTGAAGCAACAGAACAAAGAAAAGAGTACTGAACTGTTAAGAAATGTCAGTCCTCCTGTATGACAGTGAATGCTAGACAATTCCCTCACCAATAAAGAAGAGACTTGAAGCAACAGAAACAAAGAAAAGAGTATTGAACTGTTAAGAAATATCAGTCCTCCTGTATGACAGTGAATGATATACAATTCCCTCACCAATAAAGAAGACACTTGAAGCAACAGAAACAAAGAAAAGAGTATTGAACTGTTAAGAAATATCAGTCCTCCTGTATGTCAGTGAATGCTAGACAATTCCCTCACCAATAAAGAAGAGACTTGAAGCAACAGAACAAAGAAAAGAATACTGAACTGTTAAGAAATATCAGTCCTCCTGTATGACAGTGAATGCTAGACAATTCCCTCACCAATAAAGAAGAGACTTGAAGCAACAGAAACAAAGAAAAGAGTATTGAACTGTTAAGAAATATCAGTCCTCCTGTATGACAGTGAATGATATACAATTCCCTCACCAATAAAGAAGACACTTGAAGCAACAGAAACAAAGAAAAGAGTATTGAACTGTTAAGGAATATCAGTCCTCCTGTATGTCAGTGAATGCTAGACAATTCCCTCACCAATAAAGAAGAGACTTGAAGCAACAGAAACAAAGAAAAGAGTACTGAACTGTTAAGAAATATCAGTCCTCCTGTATGACAGTGAATGCTAGACAATTCCCTCACCAATAAAGAAGACACTTGAAGCAACAGAAACAAAGAAAAGAGTATTGAACTGTTAAGAAATATCAGTCCTCCTGTATGACAGTGAATGATATACAATTCCCTCACCAATAAAGAAGACACTTGAAGCAACAGAAACAAAGAAAAGAGTATTGAACTGTTAAGAAATATCAGTCCTCCTGTATGTCAGTGAATGCTAGACAATTCCCTCACCAATAAAGAAGAGACTTGAAGCAACAGAACAAAGAAAAGAGTACTGAACTGTTAAGAAATATCAGTCCTCCTGTATGACAGTGAATGATATACAATTCCCTCACCAATAAAGAAGACACTTGAAGAGACAAAAACAAAGAAAAGAGTTATAAGAGTTATTGTTACGTAATATCAGTCCTCCTATATGGCAGTGAATGCTGGGCAATCTACAGATGAAGAAGAGACTTGAAGCAACAGAAACAAAGAAAAGTGTACTGATTGTTAAGTAATATCAGTCCTTTTCTGTGCCAGTGTACAAGGCCCGAGAACCATACGATTTAGGGTGTTATGGTGGTAAAGTTTATTCGGATTGGTCGGAAAAATAACGGTAAACCCTAGACTTTAACAGGTTAAGATTGTAGTACTCAGGGAAATATCCTCTTTGGAGTCGGTTCCACAGAGCAATGGTTCCCAGGAAGAAGCAGTTCGATTAGAGACAATAGAGCACAAAATGAATGCACATAATCTGATACAAAGATGAAGAAATGGTTCTGCAGAATGATACTGAGGATTCTATGGATTAAACATTTGAGCAACAACAAAAAGATAATATAATTAACATCTGGAAGAGACAGCTGAAATTCTGGAAGACGTAATGTGGAAAGTAGGTTTGAAGACTCTGATACTTACAGGTCGGATAGAAAAAATTCGGGGCAATGGAAAATAGAGTGTGACATATTGATGGGCTACGAAAAACGGGAAGAGGTGGAGGCCCAAGATCGACTACATCCTGAAAAAACACGGCATATAAAAAATGAAGATGTCGGTGAGTTATTAAAGTCTATATTTAAAAAGTAGATGGATTTGTTGGAAGTTGATAATGAATAATTCGATTTTTTTTATGCATTGATTATTGACAATGATCAGGATGGTGTTCATTAGGACGACTATCAATTCAGATATATTGGAGGAACTTACATAAGAACAATGTAGGTAATAAGCATGCCCTAGAAGGATAAAATCCCAATAATGATGTTAAATGTTAAACGAGAAAGCAATTTAAGGAGAAATGTATAAAATAATAAATAATAAAACGATTGAAAAGAGAGGGAGACGGAAAAAAATGTAATAGATCGGGGAGAGAGACAGATATATATATATATATATATATATGTATATATATGCTGTGTGAGTAGGGAGAGAAATTTGCAATCTAAGTGGAGGCGATAGAGGTGCTATGTGAGTAGGAAAAGAGAGAGGCTATATAAGTAGAAAAAAGAGTAGAGATTCAAAGTGAAAAGAGAAGAGAGAGGTGGTATGTGAGTAAAGAAGAGAGTAAGATTTTATGTGAGTCGAGAAGGGAGAGTTTATGCGAGAGTAGATAAAGAGATATGTTATTGATTTGAAAAGAAACTGAGAAACCCTGAGTAGAGAAGAGAGAGATACAAAGAGAGTAGGGAAGAGAAAATGCTATTTGAGTAGAGGAGAGAGAGAGAGAGAGAGGCTATGTAAGTAGAGAAGAGAGAGATGCTATGTGAGTAGAGGAGAGAGAGATGTTATGTTGAGTAGAGAAGAGAGATGCTATGTTGAGTAGAGGAAAGAGAGAGATGCTATGTGAGTAGAGGAGAGAGATGCTATGTAAGTAGAGAAGAGAGAGGTGTTATGTAAGTAGGGGAGAGAGATGCTATGTGAGTAGAGGAGAGAGAGATGCTATGTTGAGTAGAGGAGAGAGAGATGCTATGTGAGTAGAGGAGAGAGAGATGCTATGTGAGTAGAGGAGAGAGATGCTATGTTGAGTAGAGGAAAGAGAGAGATGCTATGTGAGTAGAGGAGAGAGAGATGCTATGTGAGTAGAGAAGAGAGAGGTGTTATGTAAGTAGGGGAGAGAGATGCTATGTGAGTAGAGGAGAGAGAGATGCTCTGTTGAGTAGAGGAGAGAGAGATGCTATGTGAGTAGAGGAGAGAGATGCTATATGAGAAGAGAGAGATGCTATGTTGAGTAGAGGAGAGAGAGATACAAAGGGAGTAGGGAAGAGAAAATGCTATTTGAGTAGAGGAGAGAGAGAGAGAGAGGCTATGTAAGTAGAGAAGAGAGAGATGCTATGTGAGTAGAGGAGAAAGATATGCTATGTGAGGAGAGGAGAGAGATGTTATGTTGAGTAGAGAAGAGAGATGCTATGTTGAGTAGACGAAAGAGAGAGATGCTATGTGAGTAGAGGAGAGAGATGCTATGTAAGTAGAGAAGAGAGGTGTTATGTAAGTAGGGGAGAGAGATGCTATGTGAGTAAAGGAGAGAGAGATGCTATGTGAATAGAGGAGAGAGATGCTATATGAGAAGAGAGAGATGCTATGTTGAGTAGAGGAGAGAGAGATTCTATGTGAGTAGAGAAGAGAGATGTTATGTTGAGTAGAGAAGAGAGATGCTATGTTGAGTAGAGGATAGAGATATGTTATGTGAGTAGAGGAGAGAGAGATGCTATGTGAGTAGAGGAGAGAGAGATGCTATGTTGAGTAGAGGAGAGAGAGATGCTATGTGAGTAGAGGAGAGAGAGATGCTATAGGAGTAGAGAAGAGAGTTGCTATATGAGTAGAAGAGAAAGATGCTATGTTGAGTAGAGGAGAGAGAGAGATACTATGTGAGTAGAGGAGAGAGATGTTATGTGAGGATAGAAGAGAGATGCTATGTTGAGGAGAGGAGAGAGATACTATGTGAGTAGAGGAGAGAGAGATGCTATATGAGTAGAAGAGAAAGATGCTATGTTGAGTAGAGGAGAGAGATGCTATGTTGAGTAGAGGAGAAAGATGCTATGTTGAGGAGAGGAGAGAGATATGCTATGTTTAGTAGAGGATAGAGATGATATATGAGTAGAGAAGAGAGAGATGCTATGTTGAGTAGAGGAGAGAGAGATGTTATGTGAGGAGAGAAGAGAGATGCTATGTTGAGTAGAGGAGTGAGAGATGCTATGTGAGTAGAGGAGAGAGATGTTATGTGAGGAGAGAAGAGAGATACTATGTTGAGTAGAGGAGTGAGAGATGCTATGTGAGTAGAGGAGAGAGAGATGCTATGTGAGTAGAGAAGAGAGATGTTATGTGAGTAGAGGAGAGAGATGCTATGTGAGGAGAGAAGAGAGATGCTATGTTGAGTAGAGGAGTGAGAGATGCTATGTGAGTAGAGGAGAGAGATGTTATGTGAGGAGAGAAGAGAGATGCTATGTGAGTAGAGGAGAGAGAGAGATGCTATGTGAGTAGAGGAGAGAGATGTTATGTGAGGAGAGAAGAGAGATGCTATGTTGAGTAGAGGAGAGAGAGATGCTATGTGAGTAGAGAAGAGAGATGTTATGTGAGTAGAGGAGAGAGATGCTATGTTGAGTAGAGGAGAGAGAGAGATGCTATGTGAGTAGAGGAGAGAGATATGTTGAGTAGAGAAGAGAGAGAGATGCTATGTGAGTAGAGGAGAGAGAGATGCTATATGAGTAGAGGAGAGAGATGCTATGTTGAGTAGAGGAGAGAGATGCTATGTAAGTAGAAGAGAGAGAGATGCTATGTGAGTAGAGAAGAGAGATGTTATGTGAGTAGAGAAGAGAGATGCTATGTGAGTAGAGGAGAGAGAGAGATGCTATGTGAGTAGAGGAGAGAGATGTTATGTGAGGAAAGAAGAGAGATGCTATGTTGAGTAGAGGAGAGAGAGATGCTATGTGAGTAGAGGAGAGAGATGTTATGTTGAGTAGAGAAGAGAGATGTTATGTTGAGTAGAGAAGAGAGAGAGATGCTATGTGAGTAGAGAAGAGACAAGCTCTCTATGTAAACAGAGTGTGAGATATTATGTGAGTAGAGAAGAGATAGGTGCACTGTGAGTAGAGATAAAAGAGAGAGAGGTTCAATGGGAGTGGAGAAGGGAGAGATGCTATGTGAGTAGGGAAGAGAGTGAGAGAGGTGAAGTGTGAGTAGAGAAGAGAGAGTTGCTATATGAGTAGAGAAGAGTGAGAAATACTATTCGAGCAGAGAGTGAGATACTATGTGAGTAGAGAAGAGAGAGTGATTCAATGGGAGTATAGAAGAAAGAATACTATGTGAGTAGGTAAGAGAGTGAGGGATGTTATGTGAGTAGAGAAGAGAGAGTTGCTATATAAGTAGAGAAGTGAGATGTGCTATGTGTGTAGAAAAGAGAGAGAAGCTATTAGAGTAGAGAAGAGAGAGACGCTATATAACAAAAAAGAAAAATGCTATTTGACAGGGAAATAAAGAGAGATGCTATGTGAGTAGAGGAGAACGAGAGATGATATGTGATCAGAGAAGAGAGAGAGATGCTATATGATTAGAGAAGAGAGAGATGTTATCTGATTAGAGAAGACAGGGAGACGTTATGTGAGTAAAAAGAGAGAGATTTAAAAATATTAATCATAAGAAAAGAAAGAGCACCTATCGTAAAAATATGAAAAAGAAAACCAAGAAAAAGAAAAAAAGATGTTATGAGTGTATAGGTGGTGGAATATAATATAAGGCAAAGAGAAAGAGGGAGAGAGAGAATATTAACAAAGGGAGGACTGTAAAGAGATAAAGATAAGTAGAGAAGAGAGAGAGAGACAGAGAAAGAGAAAGAGAAAGAGAAAATGAGAAAATTTCAAAGAAATGTAACCCATAGAGAAAGATTGCAAAAATATGTTTAAAAAATATACGTCAAAGAGAGAGAAAAGGACAGATTGACAGAGAGAGAGAGAGAGAGAGAGAGAGAGAGAGAGAGAAACGCAATAATAAAAAGGAAGAAAGACGGGAAAATTCTACAAATATTTTCATCATTTCTGCTCCGACGAACTTAAGTCACTGCCCCCCCCCCCCACAAGAATTTACTTGTGCAACCAGACTGGCAACAAGGTCCCACCCATTTACAGTTAGATCAACCAAATAATTCTACTCCTCAGCTTCTTTTCTCACATTACCCGCTTGCGGAACTCCCTTCCATATACTTGCTTACCTGGTGGCTACAATCTCCAGAAATTCAAATGCAATGTCAATTCCCATCTCGTATCCACTTGACTCCAGTTCTTTCTACATCACCCCGTATACCTTGTTCCTTTCCATTCTCTCTACCTTTGTAACTGTCTTCACACCCGTGTTCCCATCCTTCTCTTTCTCTTTCTCTGATACCCCCTGTAACTGGTCTGTCTTTCTCTTCACTCTCCTCCTGTCTAAACTTTTACTTTGATATAGCCCCTGCGCATCAGTGGAGGTACCGCCTTGCTACGAGTGAAACGATTAAAAAAAGATATTATGTCTTTAAAAAATAGAATTGGAAAGAAATGTAAGGGAATAGAAAGATTGTCGATCTTTAAAAATATGCATAATGAAAAGAAAGTTTAAAAAAATGTTAGGTGTGCCTAAGACTGATCGTTTTAGAAAGAAATATCACTCAATCAGAGAGAGACACAGAGATAATCATGAAAACAAGGACCAGTAAAGGTTGCATACCAATTTCTCGAAAAGGATTATTATTTTGTTAAAACAATTATTACTATTGTATACTCTATACCAAGACAACGGAAATTAAACTGTAACCAAAACGACAAATATGTTGTATACCCTTCGATAGAACGACAATTATTAATTCGACGACGGGTTCTCAAAACTTATTATTTTCTCTCTTTTAAAATCGCTTGCTTTTTTCACTCTGATAGAATGATGATATTCTCAATTAATAAAATGACAACCGTAACACGTATTTATTATTAAAGGCGTACGGCATTTTCTTTATTCTTCAGACGACGTAGCATAGAGTAGGAATTGGAGGTGCCAGCACACAGGCATCGAGACAGTCAGAGGCTGTGCTCGTCCGCGGTTTTCCCTGTGTCTTTCTCGGTCTGTGTTCCGTTCTCAAATGCTCACGGACTGACCGACTACTACGGATCTGTCTCTTATATAAGCGACTACGTCATCTTTTTTCACATTGTTTATCCCATTTCAAGGCCCATATTACCTGAATTTAGCTACGCTGGTTTCAAAACAATTATATATTTTCATGACACGGGGAATTTTTCCCGCATTCTTAACTTTGTCTGCAATCAAATATTTATCAAAACAATTTATATTTTTCCTTTGATAACCAGTTTGTATATTTTTGCTATTTCATAAAACTATACTTCTTCTCAAAATTATGCACTAGCTCAGATAATATACAATCAGTCAGTTAAGTGCCATACGTGGTAAACGCTTGGGCGATCATGTCTCGAAAGAGACATGACTGACTGGGCAGAAGATTATCCCGCAGTAGGTTGCCATTGCTTTCTGCGGTAGACTGGTTGCCAGCCAAGGCTATAGAACTCAATCTGTCCTGTTATTTAACCCATAACTGGAAAAAATAGACGGATTAATACCTTTCCCAAGGGTATTTGCGCGTAAATGAATGCAATGAATTCAAATGGAATTTGAACTCGGCTCTCCGATTTCTCGTTCCGAGTTGATATCCACTGCACCACAACATAAAGCCATAAACACGTAAGAAAGATGCTATTGTTATAAACTGCTGCTGGGTTAGGACAAACAATGAAGAACATGTATATATGAAAATATAATCTTATATTTTTATTCTTCGTCGGTGAAACTAGTGTAAAGCAGGAGGACAATCTGAGAGACATTGCACATACAAAGGAGCTGCCGGGAGTTGTTATCCAGCGAGAATTCTCTGTGTCTTCAGTTAAAAATTCTAGATTTAAAACTCCCACACATTTTTGCATTTTTCAGGTTGTCGCTTTGTTGACGTCATTCACGGCCGGATGTAGTGTCAATCATATTTGTCTCCTCTTGACTTTTATTTATGGTCGGATATACCTGTCAACCACCCTTGTCTTTTGTTGATCTCACCCATGGCTGGATGTATCTGTCAATTACCTTGCTGTCCATGGTTATGTATTACACTAAGGGAGTAGAGAAAAGTGAGAGTTATATGAGTATAGGAGAAACTATTTTGGAAAGAAAAATGAAGCAATGAGAAAGAAAGAGAGAGAGAGAGGGAGAGACTATTATAAAATGTGAAAAATATGTGAGTTGATAAGGAAATGTGGGTCTCTCAAGGAGTCTCTGGAAGACAAAAATTTAGAAAAGTTTTCTGCTATTCTTAACTGTTGAACATCCTACCCGAGAACTTTCATCTGTTTGAAGAAAATTACTTTTGCTGTTCTTTCGGCTTTTGGCTTAACTTATTCCTGTGAACAAATTTGCTCTAAGTTGAAAGCAGTGTTAAGTCTACAACAAAGCTGCTTAACACCTGAACATTTAGAAAACTGTGTAAAACTTAAAGTTATGAAGTATATTACTGATATTGAGTAATTGGCTAGAACCCAGTAGGGAAAAGGCTCTCATTAATAATAAAAACTTTAAATAAAACTTTTAAATTGCTTTGTTTTTATTAATGTGATTTGCATATTATTGTATACATTAGTATAAAAAGTATATTGTAGAACAGGTATGTTAAACTTAACTTTTATAAAAATACATCTGCTGTTGGCACACTGAATGTTTTTCAAAAACCATACGTCGGCAAATAGTTAGCAAAAGGTTGCCGACCCCTGCCTTATAAAAAAATATTATATATATAGTAATTGACCGAGCAGCCAGTGCCGGTTGAATTTTTCACATAAAATCGGTTCATTAACTGTTTTCAATATAGTATTGTTGCTTTCTTTTCTAATTTGTTGTTTGATTGAAAAACTAAGAGAAGCCGAGCATAGATAGACGGATGAAGTGTGATTTTAGATGTGGTACAAGCTCAAAGGTACAGAGCACACTGTGAGGATCGAACTCACTATTCAGCTGTAACTAATCTAGAGATGAAAGCTTGTTAAACATTATATGACGTTAAAATGTACAAGGAAGAAAAGAGAGAAAAAAGAAAAAGAAATAAGTCAAGGTAAGAACATATGGATAGTTGTACGAAAAGAAAGATAGAAAGAAAGAAATAGCAAGTTAAGAACATATAGAAAGAAAGAAAGAAAGAAAGAAAGAAAGTCACGATACGAGAATAAAAATTAGACGATATCGAAAAGAAAGAAAGAAAGAAACAGCAAGTTAAGAACATATAGAAAGAAAGAAAGAAAGAAAGAAAGAAAGTCACGATACGAGGATAAAAATTAGACGATATCGAAAAGAAAGAAAGAAAGAAAGAAAGAAAGAAAGTCATGATACAAGGATAAAAATTAGACGATATCGAAAAAAAAGAAAGAAAGAAAGAAAGAAAGAAAGTCATGATACAAGGATAAAAATTAGACGATATCGAAAAAAAGAAAGAAAGAAAGTCACGATACGAGGATAAAAATTAGACGATATCGAAAAAAAGAAAGAAAGAAAGAAAGTCACGATACGAGGATAAAAATTAGACGATATCGAAAAAAAGAAAGAAAGAAAGAAAGTCACGATACGAGGATAAAAATTAGACGATATCGACAAAAAGAAAGAAAGAAAGAAAGAAAGAAAGTCACGATATGAGGATAAAAATTAGACGATATCGAAAAAAAGAAAGAAAGAAAGAAAGAAAGAAAGAAAGAAAGAAAGAAAAGGCAAGTTAAAAACCTATAAATAGATGTAAAGAAAGAAACAGAAATTTAAGTAGAGATAGCTGTACATATGGAAAGAAAGAAAGAAAGAAAGAAAGAAAGAAAGAAAGTCACGATACGAGCATAAAAATTAGACGATATCGAAAAGAAAGAAAGAAAGAAAGAAATGGTAAGTTAAGAATTTATAGTTAGATGACGGAAAGAGAGAAAAAAAGAAAGAAAAGGCAAATTAAGAACATATAGATAGATGCAAAAAAAGAAAGAAAGAAAGAAAGAAAGAAAGAAAGAAAGAAAGAAAGAAAATGACGTGGGTGGGGAAAAATCAAAACATTATTTTTTTAGGGTTTGGTTTTGTAAATGCATGCCATTTTTTTGTTTTGCTAAAACCCTCGATAAATCCATGTTAATAGTCAGAAATCAAGTGTGCCCATGTTCTCTGATAGGGTGGGAATTAATCACGGCCTCCTTGCCCTCCACGGATTCAAGGATTTGTCAACTCTCTTCCCACCTGTTATTCCAACATCTGAGATATTATAACATGCGAGCAGCAGCATCTTAGCTCTGGAGATGAGTTTAGACAATTTGTCCTAAGTATTCGCAGAAGGAAGAGCGCATTGCATTGAGAAAAATTGATTCTTTGCCCCTCAATTTGGTTCCATATCTATCTATCCATCTTGTATATTCTACCGTATATATGGTTTGAAAAAAAAAATCCACCCCCGGGTACAAAAAACTAATTACATCATTTCTTTTCTCTCGACTTCCTGCTTAAATTTCTTGACGGGTATCCATTGTTCTATGGAAGGCAAAAATTAATAAACATTTTCTCGGTGTATTCAAAATATTTTGTAGAAATTAATTTCGCCTAGAGCGTTTCGAAATAATAATTATTGCAATTTCGTGCTTCCGTATACCTAGAGGAATTTTGTTGAACGATACTTTAAACCTGAATAATACAATTAAAAAATAACACACGCACAAAAACACGCACGCATGCACGAACAAACGCACACACACACGCACATACACACGCACACACACACGCACGCATATGCAACACATATATATGCACACACAACACACGCGGACATACACAATTCCCAGAGTAGACACACGCACACACACGTATAGAAAACACACACACAACATACAAAACACACACACAGGTATACACAACACAACTGACATACACACAACACATGCACAAACTACAACACACACACACACAATACACACACGCACATTCTCACGCACGGCTGACGAGCATATTACGCTGAAACTCCGGTTCTTGTACGATGAGCCAAGTTAAGCAACGTTGAGCCTGGCCATTATCTATATGGGTAACTATTTGCAAATACCTGGTGCTGTAAGCTTGGGTGTGACCTTTATGAGGGCTGAAAAATAGCAATAATCAGTTATCTTATAAAACCCATTTTAAAAACATTCATGAAAATTTGTAGTGTGTTTTGTACTTAACTGGTGCTACTCTGGCATCTCGGTTTAAAACACTTTTAACGGTAAATTGAGTGGCTCATAAGCCTTGTATATGTAGAACAATTCAGTTTTTTCCTCTTTTGTTTCTTTCTATTAATGTCTACAATCTTTATCATACTAAATGCGTTATACAGCAGAGAGAGAAAAAATGAGGCTCCCTTTTAAAAAAATCTTTTCTCTATATGGAGTTAGGATAGTCCACTCACTATTCAATCTCATACAAATCAGAACAGGAAGAGCTTCAGTACAGCCTGGCTATAATATCTACCCAAATCCAAATCATGACTATTTTGAGAGTCACATGTATTTCCACACCGCTACATTCACTCATTTTCCATATACACACGCAACAATCACGTGATAATCTTACTTTCCCGCTTGTTTACGGGATGTATATATAGCAGACAGGTGGTACACCCACAGACAGCAGAAACAGAGAACACAAAGCAAGGCAGTTCACAGCTGCCCGCAATAGCATGCTGTCACTGCGGGGTTCTCGTTTTTCAATATGAAGCAATTCTCTCACACACCCTCACTAATTGCAAGACGTTTGTAAATGCCCTTTTATTTTTTAAATAGCACCTGGCACAAGAATCTTAACACGCACAACATGTAAAACCAACTCACCTTATCTTACTAAATCATTCAAGAACTCAGATATTTTCACCAATCTTCTATCAATATTATTCCTCACACAAATTACATATGACACTGAGAAATCTTCCAGCGATAGAGAACATTACGACTTACCTCAAAGTCTTTAACACAATCTTATGCAGAAAATGAAAGACATTTTAACCAGACACTTTCAACGTCCGTAAATTGTATTTCTTATTGGTAATACACTTTATATAATTATAATTAATGCTTTGACAATTTCATTCAATTTTCCATTTTCAACCGCAACTTCTACTCCAACAGTTTCTTTCCTCGCACTTCCCGACTGTGGAATTCTCTTCCACACGATTGCTTCCCTGACGGCTACAATCTCCAGGAGTTTAAATGTAAGGTCAATGGACAACTCCTAACACATTAACCTGCTCCCATTCTATCAAACACTCTTCCCATCTGCCCAACCCTCATCCTCGCTATCCTTACTCATCTGTCAACTTCCTCCTGACATTCCCTTTGTCTAACCACTCCTTCTCTTTACCTTCCCCTATGTAGCCCCATGCGCAATAGTGGCAGTGGAATGCCTTGCTTGGGGTGAGATGATTAAAAAAAAAATTTGCTAATTTAATGAATGATTTCAACCGTAAAAAATAATTGTTGATATGCAGGATTTTAGTTATGAAGTTTATCTTAAAATTGACTTGTGCCATGTGAAATTCAAACATAAATTAAACTTGCATAGAGGCCTCTGCAATCTCCTATCATTTTTTATTCACCAGAATCCCAGCAGGAATTATCATTCTTCTAAATCTTTTTTTTTTAATCATCTCACCCCAAGCAAGGCATTCCACTGCCACTATTGCGCATGGGGCTACATAGGGGAAGGTAAAGAGAAGGAGTGATTAGACATAGGGAATGTCAGGAGGAAGGTGACAGATGAGTAAGGATACCGAGGATGAGGGTTGGGCAGATGGGAAGAGTGTTTGATAGAATGGGAGCAGGTTAGTGTGTTAGGAGGTGTCTATTGACCTTACATTTAAACTCCTGGAGATTGTAGCCGTCGGGGAAGCAATCGTTTGGAAGAGAATCCCACAGTCGGGAAGTGCGAGGAAAAAAAACTGTTGGAGTAGAAGTTACCGCTGCATTTTATCGGTTTCACTGTAAAAGGGTGGGATCTAGTTGCTAATCTAGTATCTCGTTCAAATTCGTATTTAGGGGGCACCAGTGATCTAAGTTCATCGGAGCAGAAGCCGTGAAAGTATTTATAGAAGAGACACAGGGAAGCCACGTCGCGCCGGTGGGAGAGAGACTGCAGGCGGTCTGCCAAGTCGGTATCTATCACATTACAAATGCTATATTAGCGAAGCCCGAACCGTTGCATTGGATATATCTAAGGCGTTCGACAGAGTTTGGCATGTTGGTCTTCTATGGTATAACTGGACATTTGTTTGAACTAATCCAGTCATTCCTCTCTAACCGCACAATTAAACGGGCATGCCTCCCAAAACTGCCATACAAACGCAGGTGTCCCCCAAAGCTCCATCTTAGGTCCTACACTCTTCCTGATATACATTAATGATCTCCCTGATTTAATATATTAAATATATCTTAAAAGTATTTTATTAAGATATATATTAAGATTAATATATTAATATATCTTAAAAGTAATCTTTTTTTTCTTGTTTTTTCTACTCTTTAATTTCCTTCACACGGAGGCAAAAATTTCCACGAGTGTCGCTACTCGAACATTATTTCCAATGGACTTTATTCTTTAGTTACACCTTGTTCAAACTTTTACGGCTTATTAATTAATCTAAGGGTCGGCAAACTTTTGCTATATGCCGACTTAGAGTTTTAAAATCATTCAAAGTTCCAACAGCATACGTATTTTTAGAAAAGTCAAGGACAATGTATCAGTTTTACAATATATTTTATGTAGTAATATATAGAATAATATCTAAACAACATTAATAGAAATAAACTGTTTTAGAAGCTTTTTTTTAGTTCTTATCTAAATCTAAACTTATTTATAAATGGAACTTTGTCTGTGTATGTGTGTATGTCTGTGTGTGTGTTTGTGCGTGTGTGTGTGTCCGTTACCGATAGACTCCGAAACGGCTGAACCGATTTTCTTGAAAATTTACACAGTTGTACTATAAGCGTCTGCGAGTGATCTTAGCTAGGTTTTGTGTCGAAAATCGATAAAATCGGGTTTTAGAAGGAGTGGTCCAATTTTAATCAAATTTGATACACTCATAGACAAAGACATAAGAAACGATATTCAGAAGTTTCAAGGTGCAGTTCTTACAATAGTGCAGAAAATCGATAATATATCTATATATATAAGGCAAGATGTTTGTGTGTGTGTGTGTGTGTGTGTGTGTGTGTGTGTGTGTTTATCTGCCTGTATGTCTATATTTTTTTCAGCCTTTTTATTTTAGTTTTTGCTTTGGGTTTGGCTCTAAGTAGGTATAATTGTAGTTCTTAGTCTCAGGCATGATAGCATTTACTCAGAGGACTTATTTAGCCTTCAAAATTCAGTTTACGACGAAAACAACTTATTTCATATCGATACCAAGAAAATCAAAATTTGACTTACATCCATTCATTTTTGTTTTAGTCTACGGTTTCGCTTTAACTGGAAAAATCTATTGCTTTTTAGTCTTTCGTGTCAACGTTCAAAGAGTCTGAGCTCCAGGCCCATGGATTAGTTTTAAAGCTTTCATTACACCCGAGCAACGCCGGGCTATTCTGCTAGTATATATATATATATATATATATATATATATATATATATATATATATATAGGTGCGATTGGTAAATTGTCGCAATTATTTTATTATTTCAATTATTCTTTAGGCTGAGTCTGAGCTCCAGGCCCATGGATTAGTTTTAAAGCTTTCATTACACCCGAGCAACGCCGGGATATCCTGCTAGTTATTAATATCCGCAACATGCTTTTTTACTTAAAGTTTTACACAATTTTTTTAATGTTCAGGTGTTAGGCAACTTCGTTGTGGACTTTGCTTTTATATGAGAGAATGCTTACTGACAGAAATAAGTTGAACCAATAGCCGAAAAAAATTAAGCAAAAACAATTTTCTTCAAACAAATGAAAAAATCTCCGGATGAACGTCCAGCAATCGTTTCTAAAATGTTCGTTTTGCAAAGAATTCCTTACTTCAACAAATCGTGCTATTGGAAATTGCTTGGCGAGCCACGGGATGGATTCTTGCCGTAGATTGCTGACCCCTGATTTAATTCATAGTTGGGATGAGATGAAATTGATCGTTACTTTTTATAAAGATATATGTCATAAACGGGACATAACGAGCCCGACTGTAATTTGAAATCACTTTGTCAATATAATAAATAACTGCTCTCGCATTCGAATTTGAAACCATCTGAATTTTATTATTATTATTTTTTTTTTTTTTAATCATATCACCCCAAGCAAGGCGGTAACGCCACTGATGCGCAGGGGGCTACGTAAGGGTAAAAAGAATGGAAAAGAGAAAGCCGGAAACCACATCCTAAACAGGAAACAAGGGATGAGCCTCTTCACCTGTTCAATAGATGTGGGTGGAGTGTGAACCGGGCGATAGTTTAGTCTATCTACTCCAATTGAAAAAAAAAAGAAAAGAGTGAAAAGATTGGAAAAGAGAAAACCGGAAACCGCATCCTAAACAGGAAACAAGGGATGAGCCTCTTCACCCGTTCAATAGATATTATATAAAAAATACAGAATATATGCTGAGGTTTGGTTCTAAAATGTGTCAGTTCTTTAGAAAGATTACTTAGTATCAATATATTTTAACATTTGGAGCACGAGGAAAATCTATATGATTCAACTTGGTGCAAGTGTCAAAGAGGTTTCTAACGGTAAAGTTTTCAACAGGTGGAAATAAAGAATGGAGCCCAGTTGATAATTTTAAGGTACATATTGAAGAAGAGAGATTTTAAAAAAAATTAATACTCACAGGAGAGTTCGAAAGCAAAGAGTACAAACGCATGAAATACCTGACCAGCTTAAGTAAATAGATGGCAGAACATGGTTTAGGAGAGATAACAAAAAGACATAATTTATTCAAATCTACAAAGGCAGGAAGTTGTAGAGAGCCATAAACGCCAAGGTTCTGAAGAGACACTGAACATATTAGAAACAAGATGAGCTTACACTATTTACATTATTCGAACTATTGACATAGTTTTTGTTTCCATTTGTACGATGTTTTGGTCGTTGTACGCTCCGGCCTTCTTCAGGGGATAAAAATTTCGAACCGAAACCTTTATTAAAATCACTGGGGTATATCATTCTCAGTGTTTCCGTGAAGCCTTATTTGGTAGCCATCAGTTATCTCCCTTTAACCGGACTCTCTAATTTACTTGTTCATCGCTGATGCAGCCTGGTATTGAACTCACATCTCTTTGGGGCAAGTCACTGGAACTAACAAACATTAAGTATGTGTCATTTCGGCTTAAATTTCATCTAAAACTTTGCCGTGGCCAAGATGTCTGGTTCATGATATTCTCAGGAGGTTCATGTAGAACCAAACTTCTATTACTTCAATGTTGTTTTTCATGTATGAGGAAATTGTCCAGCATTCACTGCCAAATAGGAGGACTGATATTACGTAACAGTTCAGTAGTCTTTTCTTTTTTTCTGTTGGTTTAAATCTCTTCTTCATCTGTGAAGAGATTGCCCAGTATTCACTGCCATATAGAAGGACTGATATTACGTAACAGTTCAGTAGTCTTTCCTTTGTTTCTGTTGCTTAAAGTCTCTTCTTTATCTGTGAGAAGATTGTCCAGTGATATTACGTAACAGTTCAGTACTATTTTCTTTGTTTCCGTTGCTTCAAGTCTCTTCTTCATCTATGAGGAGATTGTCCAGCATTCACTGCCAAATAGGAGGACTGATACTAGGTAACAGTTCAGTACACTTTTCTTTGTTTCGGTTGCTTAAAGTGTTTTTTTCATCTGTGAGGAGATTGTCCAGTATTCACTGCCATATAGGAGGACTGATATTACGTAACAGTTCAGTAGTCTTTTCTTTGTTTCTGTTGCTTAAAGTCTCTTCTTTATCTGTGAGAAGATTGTCCAGTGATATTACGTAACAGTTCAGTACTCTTTTCTTTGTTTCCGTTGCTTCAAGTCTCTTCTTCATCTATGAGGAGATTGTCCAGCATTCGCTGCCAAATAGGAGGACTGATACTAGGTAACATTTCAGTACACTTTTCTTTGTTTCGGTTGCTTAAGGTGTTTTTTTCATCTGTGAGGAGATTGCCCAGTATTCACTGCCATACAGGAGGACTGATATTACGTAACAGTTCAGTAGTCTTTTCTTTGTTTCTGTTGCTTAAAGTCTCTTCTTTATCTGTGAGAAAATTGTCCAGTGATATTACGTAACAGTTCAGTACTCTTTTCTTTGTTTCCGTTGCTTCAAGTCTCTTCTTCATCTATGAGGAGATTGTCCAGCATTCACTGCCAAATAGGAGGACTGATACTAGGTAACAGTTCAGTACACTTTTCTTTGTTTCGGTTGCTTAAAGTGTTTTTTTCATCTGTGAGGAGATTGTCCAGTATTCACTGCCGTATAGGAGGACTTATATTACGTAACAGTTCAGTACTCTTTTCTTTGTTTCCGTTGCTTCAAGTCTCTTCTTCAACTATGGGGAGATTGTCCAGCATTCACTACCGTATAGGAGGATTGATATTGCGTAACTGTTCAGTACTTTTTTCTTTGTTTCTGTTGCTTTAAGTCTCTTCTTATTCTCTGAGAAGGTTGTCCAGTGATTTTACGTAACAGTTCAGTAGTCTTTTCTTTGTTTCTCTTCCTTCTTGTTTTTTCATCCATTGACGATATTGGCTAGCTTTCACTGACATATAGGAAAATGAGATTATGTAGCAGTTCAGTACTCGTTACTTCCTTTCTCTTGCTTTGTCATATTTTGCCTAGTTTTTTAAACTATATTTCACTATCCCAATGCCCGTTTGAATTTCAGTGTCAAGCTTCTGCCCTTTGTTAAAAGAGCTTCTCAGATATTTAAATTGGTTTTGTTATCTTTAGTTTGTATTTAGCTAACAGTCGACGGCTATCTCGTGTTGAATACACAGATTCTCATCCGATCACCGAAGTTAAGCAAAATCAAGCCTGGTCAGTACTTTGATGGGTGACTGTTTGGTAATACCAGGTGCTGTAAACGTAAGGAACAAGAATCGTCGACCAGCCCTCCAGATTTGGGGGTTGGGCGCAGGGCTAGCAACCCTACCCCATAAAAATAGTTTGTTACGGAAACAGTAACACAAAGTTACTGTCCTACACATTGCTGGGTGTAAAAGGGTATGATGATGATGCTAGCAATTAAGGACATAATTTTTTTGCACTTGATGTTTAGTTCTTTCTTCTATTTTCCTTTCAATACCTCCTCTAATAGTTTTTGTAGTACCATTTCAATGTCTACCATCATCATTGTGCCATCTGCATATCTTTTATTGTTATGAATGTGGCCACTAAAAAGAAATCCTGGCCAGACTTCCAATTCCTTAATAATCGTTTCCCTTTTAAAGATTTAATAACACTGCTGACTTTCCTACGTGCCATCAGAATGGATGAAGCTACTCACTTGGACTGACGCACACTGCCCCTCTTTGGCCTCATTCTCTCAATCGACCTGAAGTGGAACGACTACATCGAAACTATAACTGCATCTACTGTTAGGAAGGTTCGGTCCCTGTGTCGGGCGAGGAAGTTTTTTTCTCATCAAAATCAATCTTGCATATTTATAAAACTGCCATTCGTTCGCACATTGAGTACTGTTGCCATATCTGGTCGGTTGCTCCAGCTGTTCATCTCGAGATGAATCCAAAGAGCGATATCCAAAAAAATTGAACCTGACTTAGCATCTCGCCTTCAATCACATTTTCACCGATGTGGCTTCCCTCTGTTCTGCAAATATTTTTATGGCAACTGTTCTAATGAGGTTTTATCCCGATGACATGTATTTACCAATGCTAGTTGATTGACATATAAGTCCCATCCTTTTACCATTTAAATAGTTAAATATAACCCTCTCTTCTACGCTAACAGTTTCTTTTCTCACACTTCTCCCTCCTGTGGAACTCCCTTCTGTTTACTACCTTCCCCAATAGCTACAATCTTCTATTTTTTTAAATCTTATTCATCTGCTATTATCATTTTAAATACTTACTGCACCTAGTTTTTTTTTCTATCTTTGTACCACCCTCCCTGTGCTATATTGGTGGTTCTGTCTTGCTTGGTGTGAAATGCTAAAAAGAAGGATTTATATCCTTGTTTTGTAGCATTTTCTATTTTTCTAGATTTAATGAATTAATGTCAGCCGTTTTCTAGCACTGTAGTTTTTGGATTATTTTAATGAACTTTGCAATTATATCCAGAGAAATCTTTTAAAAAATTTAATGCAACCTCAATGGTCGTCATATGTTTTCTTGAAACATGTTTTCTTATTCTTCTTTCAGGGTCCTGTATATGACAATAAATTGCATCCGGCAGCAAGGCCTCTGATTGGGAGGTTGTGAGGAGCATGGAACCACCTCTTAATTGCTGTTGTTCCCAGGTCCACCCTGACCCGAAGTGGTAGCAAGGCCTCTGATTGGGAGGTTGTGAGGAGCATGGAACCACCTCTTAATTGCTGTTGTTCCCAGGTCCACCCTGACCCGAAGTGGTAGCAAGGCCTCTGATTGGGAGGTTGTGAGGAGCATGAACCACCTCTTAATTGCTGTTGTTCCCAGGTCCACCCTGACCCGAAGTGGTAGCAAGGCCTCTGATTGGGAGGTTGTGAGGAGCATGGAATCACCTCTTAATTCCTGTTAATCTCTGATCTACTCTGACCCGGGGTGGTAAGACCTGTTAGGGTCCTAGCTATGGACAAATAGTTAATTCCTAACAATTCGTATAAAAATATACCATTACAGTAAATATTCCAGAAATACATTATCGAAGAAGAAAATATTACTATCAATGCATTTGCGAAAAAGTTAAAGGAAAATTACCAGCTTTTTTTTAAACAAAATTTACCAGCAATACATCTGACCTCTCGAAAAATCTTTGTGGTACTCGCGTACACATCTTTACATTCACACCTACATACGCATTTACGCATCTACATCTTGTACATTTCACACCTACGCATTTACTTCTCTTTGACGTGTTCTCATCTTTTGAGACACGCGCCTATCACGTGTATCTTTACCGCGCAGTTTGCTTTGCGTATTTAGGCGTGATCCTATCAGATGCGCGTCCGGCGATAGTATAATGATGTGCAGCAGTTTCCCAAATCGAACGACACTGTTATGGAGAAACACACCTATTCCTCAGATAATGGACTCTCTCTCTCCTATATTAATAAGAGTTAACAGGAAGTTAACTCAAGAAGTTCTTGGGAACTTCATGGGAGTTCTTTAGATTTTTATTGGAGTTCAGTAGAACTACTAAGCAGTTGATATTAGTCGGCAGTTAACCGAATACTGAGGAGTCAGCTTTCAGTGGAAGATTACCAAGTCCCTAACATTTTGGGTACGTTAAGTCGATTAGCAACTGAAACAACACGGTTATAAACTTCAGTGCGAAAACTACTCCACAACAGAGACCCCCTTGCTATCCAGTATAGCAGAGGGAAATTGGTTTAATTCTTGCTCGCACACCCGCACTAATTGCAGGTTCGCAATTAGGCGGCAATTTATTTCTTTAACACACATGTGCACACACACACACACACACACACACACACACACACACACACACACACACACACACATATTTTTAATCTGGAATCGTTTTCAACTTCACAACAGTATTTATATTACATTATTTTTCCTTTCAGGAAATTTATTCAGTTATTGACCTTATGTTTCTTAACATAACAAGGGAAACAACTTTTCCTTCACAATTTGCATATTTAATAAACTCTGTTTAAACTATTGTTAATAATACATGTTATAATTGTTATTAACTCCGGTGTCGTTGTCATATTTTCTCTGCCACCGTACGCCGGTCGAATCGTAATACCAAATATCGTTAGCGGATACTCCATATCCACTACGCTCTCTTTAAAAAATACGTTGATGAAACCTGATTTACAAACTGCTTTTTTAAAATAACAGAGGTCATCTTAAGTTTTCTAAGAATAAAAACCAATATTTCAACCAAAATCCGAATAAATTAGCTTTCTCATTAAAATCGAGCATTAAAAAAATACCCTAAAAGCCCCCATTTTACCATTAAATACCTCACAGGGGTTAATATGCAAAACTCAAATTCACACTCTTTTCAGCTGATTAAAGTCTAATTTCTCTCTTTCACTCGCAGTAATTTACGTCTTAGTGGCGTTATCACCTTTCTTTCGTTGAAATGATTTTTAAAAATTCCGATTGACTCTAACCATTACACGATTCTACGCCTAGACAAAAAAGAAAATACCTTGATATATTCTTCAAATAATGTAAACAATGGGGGTAAGGAGAAAAATGGATTCGGAGGAAGAAAATTAGCGAAATCATGCGATTAAGTCGATGAAGAACGACTTAGAAAGATGAAATAAAAAGTGAAAGAAAAAGAAAGAATTACAAAAACAAAAAAGAAAGAGAAAAGGAAAAAAAGATTTAAAACCCGCAGGGCATAAAATTACACGCATGCGTACACCGGAACGTTCTTCTTCCTCTCCGCGTAAAAATGTCAAAAGAAAATCAAACTGTAAAGTAGCAATCCTAAGATTGGAACTTCAAATTCTTAAAAAGGATCACCAATCGAATTCCTTTTTTCTATATGCTTGGGTTTTTTCTTTTCTTTTTTTTTTTTTTTTTTGCGTTTTATAAATTGCAATTAACAATTTTATTTATTTATATTTTTTTTAGGGATTCCTGGTTTGTTATTTGGTTGTTTTGTTTTTTTATCTTTTTCTTTGAAGAATTGATTTCGCCTCGTTGATTGCCAAAGAGAACTTTAGATATTTATAAGCAATCAAGTTCGATTTGATCAGTTACTAGTATTTTCAACGCGAACACCCGACCGCTCACTGACCTGTAAGAAGTTTGATTTTCAGTTGGAGTAACGGTTCGTTGGGTATAAGAAAGTGGGAAGTCTCACACACACACACACACACACACACACACACACACACAGATATACAGACACACAGATATACAGATATACAGACACACAGATACTCAGAGAAATTCTTGATTTTATGTGTACTGACTAGAAAGTAACATAAGGAGAGGCAGAGACAGAGAGAGAGAGAAAGAGAGAGAGACAGACAGACTGACAGACAGACAGATAGACCGACAAAGATCCATTTAAAATCTATACACACGAGAAAGAGAGAAAGATACCCAGAGAAATTCTTAAGCGTATTCTAAAGTATATTGACGAGAATGTAACACACACACACACACACACACACACACACACACACACACACACACACACACACATACACACACACACACAGATATACAGACACACAGATACTCAGACAAATTCTTGATTTTATGTGTACTGACTAGAAAGTAACATAAGGAGAGACAGAGACAGAGAGAGAGAGAGAGAGAGAGAGAGAGAGAGAGAGACAGATAGACAGACAGACAGACTGACAGACAGATAGACCGACAAAGATCCATTTAAAATCTATACAAACGAGAAAGATACCCAGAGAAATTCTTAAGCGTATTCTAAAGTATATTGACGAGAATGTAACACACACACACACACACACAGAGAGAGAGAGAGAGAGAGAGAGAGGTGAGAGTGTGAGACTGAAAGAGATCCGGGTGTAATCTGTAAAGATTACAAAGCGAGAGAGAGAAAGATCAGTCTGTCAGTTGAGTGCCAAACGTGATACACGCTTGGGCGATCATGTCTCTTTCGAGATATGACTAACTGAGCAGAAGATTATCCCACAGTCGGTTGCCATTACTTTCTGCAGTAGACTGGTTGCAAACCAAGGCAATATAACCCAATCTGTTCTGCGATTCAACCCACAGCTGGAGGGACAAGTGACGGATTAATATCTTTCGCAAAAGTATCTGTGATTAAGTGAATGCAACGATATGAAATAGAATTCAAACACGGCTCTCTGACGTCTACTTCAGTTAAATGCCATACGTGATACACCTTTGGGGCGATCATGTCTCGAAAGAGACATGACTGACTGGGCAGAAGATTATCCCGCAGTAGGTTGTCATTGCTTTCTGCGGTAGACTGGTTGCCAGTCAAGGCTAAAGTACCCAATCTGTTCTATTATTTAACCCATAACTGGAGGGAAGAGATGGATTAATACCTTTCCCAAGGGTATTTGTGCGTAAGTGAATGCAAGGAAATCAACTGAAATTCGAACTCGGTTCCCCGATCTCTCGTTCCGAGTCGATATCCACTGCACAACAGCGCACATCCTGGTACGATGTCTAGTACCGAGCCGATATTCACACCATCCCAACGCACATTCGAGATAAAGATTCTTCTTCTATGTGTCTTGTCTTTTCATGACGTAGGCGATAATGGCTTTTCTACGTCTCTCTATCCCTGGTGGCTCTTAGCACGTTTTCTCTCGTAACACAACGCAACCCCCGTTCTGCAATCCTCTTGCTAAGGCCAGTCAAATATGTTACACACTGTTTTCCCCTGTCTCTCCTTCCCCCAATCTAGCCTGTTTGTATCATATTCTCTAAGCCCTCCACCCTCCCTTTAGCTATCTCTTCCTGATGCTCAGTATTAATTTCCTTTTTATTTTCATAATTTCCAAAACCTCATCATTGCTCACATGCTCGTTCCATGATATAATCAGCATCCTTCTGTAGAACCACATTGCAGTTGCTTCGAGTTTTTTCTTCATTTTGAAGATATTGTCCAGCATTCACTGCCATATTGAATAACTGACATCACATCATACCCAGAATCTTCTGACGCGTATTGACGTGAAAGTAAAATTTATATATATATATATATATATATATATATATATATATATAGAGAGAGAGAGAGAGAGAGAGAGAGAGATTGAGGGGAGAGAGTGATTTGGAGGTTTAATTTTTACTGAGGGAGAGATATTAAGGAAAATTTATGTTTTGTGTGCAATATGAATATCAGAGGCAAAATCATTAAAACTCAGGGTCTTATGTGTAATAACAAGTTGGGTGTGTGTATATGTGTGTATGTGTGTGTGTGTGTGTTTGTGTGTGTGTGTGTGAGAGAGAGAGAGACAAAGAAAGAAAGAGAGAAGGAGGGATATTTTATGTACAGAAGAGAAAGCGAGAAATATACGCTCAGTTGTTTTTACATCTAACGACGAGTAAGCAAGATTTGGAGTGATAGACAGTGTTTATGTGTGTGCGTGTGCGTATGTGTTAGAGAGAGAGAGAGATGGAGAAAGAGAGACAGAGACACAGACAGAGACAGAGAGTGACAGTAGGATTCATATTTTATACTTTTTTAATTAAAAAAGCGGAGGCTTTTTGTGCAAAGGAGTTAAGAAATAGAGTGTAACAAACAGATTCAGATTTGTATTGGAGAGTGGATGTGTGTTGTAGTGCAACGGATATCGGTTCGAAATAAGAATTCGGAGAGCAGAGTTCGATTTCCACTTGAGTTCGTTTCATTCATTTATGCATCACTTCTCCCTTTAGCTATGGAATTAAGAGCAGAAAAGATGGAGTTGGTTATAGCCTTGGTTGGCAACCAGTCTACCACAGAATTAATGGCAGCCTACTACCTAGTCGCACATGCCTCGAAAAAGTCATGTTCATCCAATTGAGTATCACATATAATTAACTGACTGATTTGAATATCAGACCCTGTTTGGCAACTTGTCTACCGCAGAAAGTAATGACAACCTACTGCGCGAAAATCATCTCCCTCGTTAGTCATGTCACGAAAGTGACATGATCGGCCAAGCGTGTATCACGTATGTCAATTAACTGAATGTTTGGAGAGAAAGCAAAACAGTAAGAGACAAAAATATGTGATACAGGTTTTGATGTGAAAAAAAAAACAACACAAAATTGAATTTATCTCTCTTTAACTCATGTCTCTAAGATAATGCAACTTGACCCCAAAAGTTTTGGGTTCAATATCTGGCGACAGTAGTGGTGAACCTAAAACATAGAGAGTTGAATTAAATAGAGATAATTAAAGTCTCCGGAAGTGGACCCATGGAACAAGAACAATCTACCGAGTGATAGAAATAAAGGGTTCTGTTCAAAATTCCAGTTACCTGAAGAAGACGACCGAAACGTTGGGAATATGATAATAAATATGAAAACAACAATACAAATTATGTAAATATCTCTCATTCAGACAAATATTAAAACTTTTTAAATTACAGTAATTAAAAATCTTAAAATATGAAAACAATTGTTGTTAAATTTCAATATTCATAAAAAATTTTTCTTAAGAAAATATAGTTCTAAAAACGTATTTGTTGTTTTTATATTATTCGGACTATTGTCCTCATCTTTGGAGCCATTTGTTCGACGTTTCGGCCGTTGTACGCTCCGGCCTTCTTCAAGTGCTAGGAATTTCGAACCGAAACCTTTATTACAATTATTGAGGTATATCATCTTCATTCATTGCGTAAAGCCTCAATTGGAAGTCATGAGTTATCTCCCTCTAACCCTGCAAGATGATGACAATAGTCCGGACAATACTGTAAATACCACCTCATCTCAGAAATATAGAGAAATATAAAACGTATTGTTCATAAAACATGCTTTTCTGATTAAATAATATCTTTATTTTATGATTCAGAGCAGAGTTTCGGTAACTGTGGAATCTGTATTACAATAAATACATGATTCGAATTCTCCAAGGACTTCTGCCTCTAACCATTATAAATAATAAGCGCTATAAAAACATATTTCTCAAAATTTCAAGAAATTAAATAAGTGAAGGATTGCAGATATATATTGAATCAATTGCTAGGTATTGCAACTGTTGTCTTTATCCTAAGACGATCAGAAGCCTTGCTGCTGGAGGCTTCAAGTTAGATTATGCAACAATATGTTTAAGTAAGAACATATTTAAATAAAACAATTTAAATCAACACAATGCTACTTCCGACGTGAGACACATCTGCTTAGCTTCCATTCTACATCATTGATAACGGTCGCTACGAGCACGTTGGGTACTGGTTAACGTTCAAATGCAAACGCTTTTAACACAATGTCAAAAATCTGATTTGCAGTTTCATGAAAATCGCAGGAGACTGACGACATGTCTACCCGACCCAGAAAAAGACAAAAAAAATACACTGTAAATGCTGCTAGTGTTGCCAAGGGTAGCAGTACCACTTCAGCCACCAAAACTGTATTTCCTCTCTTTGTTAGTGGCTGACGAGGGCATAGCATCGCACATTCACACATTTTATGCACAAAATTAAGCTGTCATTGATAATTATCAACGTTTAAAGAAAATTGTAGAGGATAGGAATTAAGAATTAAAATCAATCTTTTTCTTCACTTTTACAAAAATTCACAGTGACGTGTGAAGTCCTGTTTTTTTTTTTTCCCAAACAGAAAAAGGATTGACCATGCGCTTAAAGAAAACGTCGAAACCGGATTTCGCAAGTAGATGTTAAACTGATTTTTTTTTCGACCACTGGAAGCGACTTGCAAGACCAAAAAGGACTTCGCGAGTCAGATTTATTGCAATAAAAGGTTCCAATCAGCGCCAGTCCGTCAGACACAGATGGGAGCAGCGAGAGACACAGCTAAAATGTAACGAGAGAAGCTTCAAGTCAACTCAGACATTCGTACTCTTTCTCTTTCTTTCTCACGTGCTGATTCATTTTACTTCTTCTTTTCCATCCAAAGTCATTTAAAGACATTACTACCTACAAACGCTAACACATACATACGTACGTACGCACGCAAATACTCTTTCGACAAATAATACTATAAACATTTTCTACAATTCTTGATACCCTTAACTTTCTAAATGAACATTAATTTCTACGAATTCTTGTTATTCATTTCTTTTAATAAATTTCTATTTTAACAAGAAAAATGTATATTTTATTCTTACACTATTCCACACAATTCCACATATTCTAATCTGTTACCAACTTTATGATGATAACCATTTGATAATTATGATGATGATAATTCTGTATAAATCTTGTAAGCTGCAGAGAGTTCGGTTGTCTGACAGAAGGATGAATTATAATAAACGTTATCCATCCCCCTACAGCTTCGGTGGTGGGGGCCACGGATGAATGGAAAACTTACCCCACTTTTCAAAACTATGTATTTTATTGATATACAAAAGGATTGGAAAGTAATACTCCATTAACTGTAATTTTACTAGAGATATATATTAGATGGTAAGGGTTTTAATTTAAAATTCGATATAGGCACCAGGTGTCGCTACAAATTTTCGAGTCGTTCACGAATAGCGTCAAATGATTTTACCAAGAAATCTAGTGTATGGAATCACACTTGTATTCGCACTTGAAGTTCTTCCATAGTCTTGATTTGGTATAGCAAAGACTTGCTTCTTTAACCCATCCCAAAGAAAAAAAAGTCATAAGGTGTTAAGTCAGAAATCCAGGATGGCCACTCTTGAATAAAATCGAGAGCTACTTTTCAATTACACTATATATATATTACGGAAATCAACGAATTTTAACGAAACTTGGTTATAAGCAACCGACAATTTGAAATGAATTTTTGAACATTATTTTTTATTGATACTCGTATTTAAGTAGATATTCTGTTTTTAATGAAACAGTATTATATATTTATATCTACCGGCCTGATTATTTACGATAAATTTTTATTACGAAAATGTGTGCCATTCAGCAGAGTTTAGAACCTGCGACCACTATCTAGATAGGGGAAGCTACCATTTGATCTGGTAACGTCTTAGACCTCTCGACCACGAATAGCCTCCAGTCTAAAGGAGGTTTTTATCAAGCCTATATAACACAATTTTCGATCCATCGTAAACAAACATATCTGCTCTGAAATGTATCGTAATGTCAACAAATGTAAACATGTTACGGAAATCAACGAATCTTAACGAAACTTGATTATAAGCAACCGACAATTTGAAATGAATTGTTTGAACATTATTTTTTATTGATACTCGTATTTAAGTAGATATTCTGTTTTTAAAGAAACAGTATTATATATTTATATCTACCGGCCTGATTATTTACGATACATTTTTATTACGAAAATGTGGGCCATTCGGCAGGTTTCGAACCTCCAACCCCTATCTAGATAGGGGAAGCTACCATTTGATCTGGTAACGTCTTAGACCTCTCGACCACGAATAGCCTCCAGTCTAAACGAGGTTTTTATCAAGCCTATATAACACAATTTTCGATCCGTCGTAAACAAACATATCTGCTCTGAAATGTATCGTCATGTCAACAAATGTAAACATGTTACAGAAATCAACGAATCTTAACGAAACTTGATTATAAGCAACCGACAATTTGAAATGAATTGTATTATATCTTATTAGATATAAATATATAATACTGTTTCATTAAAAACATATCTACTTAAATACGAGTGTCGATAAAAAAAATAATATTCAAACAATTCATTTCATATATATATATATATATATATATATATATATATATATATATATATATATATGTATACGCTCTCACACCCTGACTGAGCACTCTGGAAGAGTGGTAGACTTTGTAAACAGTAGCTACTCCGGCATTTACGCACCGCTCATTCGATAATGAATTGGAGCACTCTGGCAATTGGGCGTGTTTATAGACGCTAAAAAGCCTGCCTTCTTCTACTGGACGCTCGTGGCCTAGGGGTAGTATCGCCGACTAAAGCCAATTCGGTCGGGTTCCAATCCTGGGTTAGGAAACGACCGGAGTCTAAGCCGTACTGATGAGCTGTAATACAGAGAAACAGGTCTGTCTGCGGATGACTATAGTATATATATATATATATATATACTATTTTATCTATTCTTTTAATTTATGTGTATTCTCTTCTTATACTTTTATTCTTGAAATTCGCTTGCAAGCAACATTTTTTCCTACCACGTAGTCGGTGATAATTCGTGCAGATGCCTTGAGGGTCTGGAAGTGTTGACAAGAGCCAATCAGCCAATTGTTTCTCTCCGATTGGTCGGACGTGGATCGATCGATGTGTATTTGATTTGCTTGTTCGATTAGCGCTGAACGCTACAAGGTTATTTTTTTCTTATGCATTATATTACGTAGATGTTTACCACCCCCAACCCCCGACACTATCTTGTGATTTAATGTTGGGAATATGCTTTCATAACTATTCCGTTCTATGAAGCTGTTCGTCAGCGCCGATTTTTTTTCTATTGCACTCAAAGGCAGGGTCAGGATCAGTCCCTGTTGCCTGCGGTGTCCCAAAATGGATCTGCCGATGAACAGAAAGCATTTTTTCTCGATTTATATATATATATATATATATATGCGAGGGCGTAAATTAATATAAGTATAAAACCATTAAAAATAAAATATTCATTTATATAACGGAAAATTGTTAACGCCATGATTTTTTATAACAAATGCTTGATTACATATTTATTTTCCATAGCTTTTATCTCTATTATGTTTTCTTTATTTATAACTCCATAGAGTCGTGTAAAATCTTCTGTAAAATAAAGACGGAAGCTGATGATGGTTCGCATGAAATTGGCCTCTACTTCCGATTTATCATGAAATAACGTGTCTCCCTAATTTTTTTCTTAATATATATATCCAGGTGAAGAGCACCCAAGGTTTTACTATTTTTAGTACCCCGGCATTTATTTTATTATAAACAGTGCTCAATATAATAAATATTATAAAGCTTATTATAACCATATAGTTATGAATTAATCGTACATTGCGACACGGAAATTTCTATGTTTCGAGATTCTCTTCATCAGGCAATGTTTAGTGTTGGTTGTATAAATGATTTACATTTAAATACAAAAGCCTTCGGTTTGCTGTTTATGTATGACATAAAGTTTGACATCTTGACACTTAAAAAGGAAAAAAAGAAAGAAGAAAATTAAGGAAAAGGAAAAAGAAGGAAAAAAGAGAAAAAGTTAGTATGTATTCTTTGGGGTCAAATTCCAAAATGAATCTTCGCTCTGATTAGTTAAAAGAAATACACATGTAAATGTTATATCTTCCCAGTTACATAAACAGCAAACCGAAGGTTTTTGTATTTAAACGTAAATCATTTCTACAACCGACATCAACATTGCCTGATGAAGAGAATCTATCTCGAAACATAAATTGTTTCTAACACATGGATGTTTTAACCAGAAATAAAGAGAATAAATATATCTAATCCCACACATAACACAATACTGAGTAAGAAATTTAGTCACACATACACAAAACAATAAAACATATTTTACCCACGCTGGAAGGGGATGTTCTCTTCATTTTTTTCTCCTCTCCTTCTTTTATTCAATTGTTTAAATCTGTGTGTGTTAATTCTTACCCCTTTTTTGCGTATGTATATATTCCTTCCTAAATAATGTTTGTGTGATTAATTCTGTCAGTGCATGAATCTCATTCCTCAGTTTTACGTGTGTGTAATTTCTTGTTTATTGTGAGCATCAGGAAGAGACAACTGAAGTTCCTGGAACATGCAATGAGGAAAGAGGGCTTGGAGAACCTGGCACTAACAGGCCAGATAGAGGGGAAAAGAGAAAGGAGAAAGCAGCGGATAACATATTGGAGAGCCTGACAGAACGAGGGTTGCGAAATGTTACAGGAGAAAGCGTGCTAAGAGCTAACAGGGATAGAGAAGCGTACAAAACCATGATCGCCTACGTCCTGAAAAGACAAGGAACATAGAAGAAGAAGATTTAATTCGTTAATCTCTATTCTGTTATATGTGTGACATGATGTATCGTTTTCAATTCATTACCGGTTTAAAATCCCCTCTGCTATAATCGAGTTTTTTTTTAATATTCTGAATGAAAGTAACATTTATATATTAATCAACTGTCTGAACGAGGCGACTGTAATTTTTTTCTTTACAATGCTGAAATAAATTCTGTATTTGCAACCGTTTATTTATGCGTTGAGATTTCTTCTCAATATATATATATATATATATATATATATATATATATATATATATATACTAGCAGTATAGCCCGGCGTTGCTCGGCTGTAATGAAAGCTTTAAAACTAATCCATGGTCCTGGAGCTCAGACTCTATGGACATTGGCACGAAACACTAAAAAGCAATAGTTGTTTCCAGTTAAAGCGAAACCGTGGACTGAAAGAAAAATGAATGGATGTAAGTCAAATTTTGATTTCCTGGTAGTCAGTCAGTTTAGGTGCCATACGTGATACACGCTTGGGCGATCATGTCTCGAAAGAGACATGACTGACTGGGCAGAAGATTATCCCGCAGTAGGTTGCCATTGCTTTCTGCGGTAGACTGGTTGCCGACCAAGGCTATAGAACCCAATCTGTCCTGCTATTTAACCCATAACTGGAAGGAAGAGACGGATTAATACCTTTCCCAGGGGTATTTGCGCGTAAGTGAATACAATGGATTCAACTGGAATTCGAACTCGGCTCCCCGGTTTCTCATTCCGAGCCGATATCCACTTTACCACAACGCCGATATTAAATAAGTTTTTTTCGTCGGAAACTGAATTTTAAAGACTAAATAAGTCCTCTGACTAAATGGTATCATAGCTGAGTCTAAGAACTACAATTATACCTACTTAGAGCCAAACCCGAATCAAAAACTAAAATAAAAGGGCTGAAAAAATACAGACATACAGGCAGATAAACAGACACACCCACAAACATCTTGCCTTTTATATATATATATTATCGATTTTCTGCACTATTGTCAGAACTGCAACCTTGAAACTTCTGAATATTGTTTCTTATGTCTTTGTCTATGAGTGTATCAAATTTGATTAAAATCGGATCACTCCTTCAATAAACCGATTTTTTTGATTATCGATTTTCGATATTTATCAGAGGTACCTCGACACAAATCCTAGCTAAGAACACTCGCAGACACTTATAGTACAAATTGTGTAAATTTTCAAGAAAATTGGTTCAGCTGTTTCGGAGTCTATAGGTTACGGACACACACACAGACACATACACACACAAAGTTCCATTTATAAATAATTTTAGATTATATATATATATCCTACGTCTAAGTTTAATGATGATTACGAAGGTATAGAAGGTTAGAAAACTCACTCGGACCGTTCTGATAAGATAAGAACTCCCGCATTTGTTGGTGAGGGCCTCAGACTCAGCACGAAACCTACAGCATTCCTTGACAAAACTTATATATATATATTGGAGTAGATTGGAGTAGATAGACTAAACTATCGCCCGGTTCACACTCCACCCACATCTATTGAACAGGTGAAGAGGCTCATCCCTTGTTTACTGTTTAGGATGCGGTTTCCGGTTTTCTCTTTTCCAATCTTTTCACTCTTTTCCTTTATTATTTTATTTTTTTTTTCAATTGGAGTAGATAGACTAAACTATCGCCCGGTTCACACTCCACCCACATCTATTGAACAGGTGAAGAGGCTCATCCCTTGTTTCCTGTTTAGGATGCGGTTTCCGGTTTTCTCTTTTCCAATCTTTTCACTCTTTTCCTTTATTATTTTATTTTTTTTTTCAATTGGAGTAGATAGACTAAACTATCGCCCGGTTCACACTCCACCCACATCTATTGAACAGGTGAAGAGGCTCATCCCTTGTTTACTGTTTAGGATGCGGTTTCCGGTTTTCTCTTTTCCAATCTTTTCACTCTTTTCCTTTATTATTTTATTTTTTTTTTCAATTGGAGTAGATAGACTAAACTATCGCCCGGTTCACACTCCACCCACATCTATTGAACAGGTGAAGAGGCTCATCCCTTGTTTCCTGTTTAGGATGCGGTTTTCGGCTTTCTCTTTTCCATTCTTTTTACCCTTACGTAGCCCCCTGCGCATCAGTGGCGTTACTGCCTTGCTCGGGGTGATATGATTAAAAAAAAAAAAAAAAAAAAAAATATATATATATATGTGTGTGTGTGTAAAATGATTTGTTTTTGGTCGATACTCGTATTTAGGCAGATATTCTGTTTTTAATCAAACAGTATTATATATTGATTTCTACCGGCCTGATTATTTACGATAAATTTTAGTTACGAAAATGTGTCATTCTGCAGTATTCGAACCTGCGACCCCTATCCACATAGGGGGAATCCTCCATGTGATCTGCTGCGTCTTAAACCTCTCGACCACGAATGACCAACAGTCTAAACGAAGTCAAATAAGCCTATAACACATTTTTTCGAATTCATCGTAATAACCATCTCTGATCTGAAATGTATCGTAATGTTAACAAATGTAAACATGTTACGGAAATTAACGAAGATTAACGAAATGGTCTTTAAACAACCGACAATCTGAAATGATTTGTTTCAACATCATTTTTTATCGATACTCGTATTTAATTAGATATTCTGTTTATAATGAAACAATATTATATATTATATTTTGATTATAAACTGAATATCTACTTAAATACGAGTATCGATCAAAAATAATGTTCAAACAAATCAATTCAAATTGTCGGTTGTTTAAAGACCATTTCGTTAATCTTCGTTAATTTCCGTAACATGATGATTATCGTAAATAATCAGGCCGGTAGAAATAAATATATAAGACTGTTTGATTATAAACAGAATATCTACTTAAATACGAGTATCGATCAAATATAATGTTCAAACAAATCATTTCAAATTATCGGTTGTTTATAACCAGTTTTGTTAATATTCGTTAACTTCCGTAATATATATAATCTTGAAAAAAGTTTTGGATAATCTACAGATCCAAAGGTAATAATATTTCCCAGCTAAGCAGCCGCTCCTCAGGCCCAAGTCAAAAACGTTAACACTCGTTTTCCTTAACGTATATTAGTTATGTCTAAACCATAACCGCTTTGTGTCGATCTAAAAAATTAACTTTAACCGACTTTCTCTTTGTATTTTTGGTTCTCCTTCTCTTTCTCTTTCTTTTTCTTTATTTGTTTTTTTGAATGAGCGAGTAAAACTTTTTGTAGATCGACGTTACAAATATCTATTCTCGATATGGAAACGTGACAATTTTCTGGATAATTTTAAAGGTTAACTGTTGTATGACTGGATGTGCGTTGTGGCGCAGTGGATATCGGCTCGGAATAAGAAATCGGGGAACCGAGTTCGAATTCCAGTTGAATTCCTTGCATTCACTTACGCGCAAATACCCTTGGGAAAGGTATTAATCCGTCTCTTCCCTCCAGTTATGGGTTAAATAATAGGACAGATTGGGTTCTATAGCCTTGGTCGGCAACCAGTCTACCGCAGAAAGCAATGGCAATCTACTGCGGGATAATCTTCTACCCAGTCAGTCATGTCTCTTTCGAGACATGATCGCCCAAAGCGTGTATCGCGCATGGCACTTAACTGACTGACTGTTGTATGACTTAGGTCTGAGGAGCAGCTTCTTAGCTTCCAAAATATTTATTACCCATGGATTAGTATTATATACAAAAATTTTAAGATTTCATTACTCTGTTAAATTTCATGAAAATTTAACATTGAGTTCTTTTGAGTTTGTCTCTGTTGGAATTTACCTGACAAAAATACCAATATTCTATGTTATAGTGATGATCATCCACGTATACTGTCTTAATATGTATAGAAAAGAATATTAATAAAAAGTTTTGAATTTAAAAATGTACTTTTTTTAACAGTATTTGTTTATTTTTATTATTGTATTTTATATTTCAGACCGCCCTCGGTCCTTCATCAGAAACAAGTGATTTTTAAATTTGAATTAGAAACGTATTTCACGATAGCGTCCGAGTATTTTTTGTTTACATCACGTGGTGTGTTTGTGCGGCACGTCCGTAGAGAAAGTCTGTTTGTTTTCGATAAAAATTTCTTGGAATATCTGAAAAAAATTTTTTACCTATTGAAATATTTGTAAAGATTCAACACACCTAAGTCCCTATTTAATTTTAATTTTAAAATCCAGTATTTTTCTTTCTTTCTGCGTGTGTATGTAGAACTAAAATTGGAGTCTATTAGTAAACATTTGCAATTTTCTAAAGTATGATCAGGTTGATTAAAATGGGCTGCAATTGGGGAGTATACATTTTTTGTCGTATATTTAGTTTGTGATTATTGAAGCGAAATCTAAAGCTATTACCTGATTCGCCGATATATCCACTGTTGGGGCAAATTGAGCAGAAGAGAAAGTAGATGATGTTTTTGCTGTCACAAGTTAGGTTTGGTGGGTGTAATTTTATTTTGGTGTTGGGTACAGAGAATGTTTTGTCTGTTATTAAATGTTTACAAATTAAACAGCGAGGCTTTCCACATTTTAAATTCACTGATAGGTTTGTATTCTATGCTATATATCTCTCTATCTCTCTCTCTCTCTCTCTCTCTCTATATATATATATATATATATATATATATATATATATATATATAGTCATCCGCAGACAGATCTGGTTTGTTATATCACAGCTCATCAGTACGATTAGACTCCAATTGCTTTTAACCCAGGATTGAAACCCGACCGAATTGGCGTCAGTTGGCGATTCTACCTCTGGGCTATGGCCGCTAGAGAGAGGAGAGAGAGAGAGAGAGAGAGAGAGAGAGAGAGAGAGAGAGAGAGAGAGAGACGGACAGACAGACAGACTGACAGACAGACAGACAAACAGAGAGAGAGAGAGATGTGAACAGACTGAGATAGAAAGTCATGAACAGAAGGAGATAGATAGGTATATTGATAGGAAAATGTCCGAAATAAAAAATGAAACACATTTTAAACTTCAAATGGCAAGAAAAAAAAAACAAAAATATTTTTTTTAAATCTATAAGCTCTCTACGATCTAAAGTCAAAATTATAATAAGAAAATGGATGACAATGACTCTCCACAACACCTTTATAGCTCTCAGCAATATTGTGCCTCCTTCCTGAATATGACCTGTGAGTTACAAATTCACCTAGAAATTTCTAAGCACAAATGTCCTTTTTGTTTCCATTTTCTATAAAATTTTCTCATTGCTCATATTATTATTATTATTATTATTATTATTATTATTAAATGCCATCCGCGATACACACTTTGGGTGATCATGTCTCGAAAGAGACATGACTGACTGGGCAGAAGATTATCCCGCAGTAGGTTGCCATTGCTTTCTGCGGTAGACTGGTTGCCAGCCAAGGCTATAGAACCCAATCTGTTCTGTTATTTGACTCATAGCTAGAAGGGGAAGAGATGTATTATATTATTAAGTAGTAATTAGTGGGGAGATCAGGTTATTACTTTATAACAATATAAAACTGACCCCCCCATTTTATGCCCAGTAGAAGCCTTAATCATGTTTTTAACTATTATATTCAGTCAGTCAGTTAAGTGCCATACGTGATACACGCTTGGGCGATCATGTCTTGACTGACTGGGCAGAAGATTATCCTGCAGTAGGTTGCCATTGTTTCTGCGGCAGACTGGCTGCCAGCCAAGGCTATAGAAACCAATCTGTCCTATTATTTATACCATAACTGGAGGGAAGAGGCGGATTAATACCTTTCCCAAGGGTATTTGTGCGTAAGTGAATGCAAAGAATTCAACTGGAATTCGAATTCGGTTCGCTGATTTGTCCTTCCGAGCCGATATCCACTGCACCACAACGCATAATTCAGTCAGAAGTTAAGCATCGTTGAGCCTGGTCAGGATCTAGATGGGTGACCGCTTGGGAATACCATATGTTCTATATTTGGATGCGCGGATAATGGGGTAATATTTCGGAACTGGAGAGAAGAAGATGAATTCCAGTAGAACTCGTATCCAAATTTCATTAATATCTCCCCAAATAACAAGATAAATATATGCCTGGCTTTAAATAACCTGAAACTGGTTGATATGCCGTAAAAAACAAATTAATCTTTCTGACGAAGTTTAGCTTCTGAAAGACTGTTTTCTGTTTCCCTGAAACTCAAGTTGAGGTTTTGGCAATTAATTGAATTAGAACAGCAAGCATCCGTGTTTGTCAAATAATTAACTTTCTCAGATAGGAGACACATTTTCAGGCTTCTCCATAATTTATGCATTTCGGAAATATATTTCGCATTTTTTACATTTACTTTTACACGCAATTCTCTACCAGGATTCAATTAACATTTTTTATATATAAATGTAAATCTCGCAAAATAACGCGAAAATTCACCCAGGCGTATCATACATACGTACGCATATAAACTTAAGCTAAACGTCAGTTCGCCTGCATGAATACACACAATCAGGTCTTTATATCTTCATCTGATCGATATATTGATAGACTTTTGTTGCGTGCGTGATTGGCTAGGAAAAAAAAAGATTGATTGCTTTCGTTTCATAGATTTTGCTGGGTGTATTTTCTGATATGTCTGGAATAAAATACTTAATATCTTACATTTATAATTTTTTTTTCTTTTTTTTCTTTTTTTTCTGTACACGGAGAAAATTGCTATGAAAGGCAAAACGAGTATCTTTATTTTATTTTAAATATGGCTCTCTTTGCCTTGCATTCCCTCCCTACAATTGCTTTTGCGAAGAACTGAAGAAGACTTCTTTTATTGAAACATATTTATTGTCTATTAGATTCTATTTCAGCAAATAAAAAAGACGTACTAAGTATTTCCTTCACGTAGTAACATGGCTATCGAATACTTATTTTATAAATATATCTAAATACTTATATTGAATATTGAATATACAAGTCTATATATTTTTTATATGTATAATACACATCTATTCCATATAATGTCACACGAACGCAGGTTTCCTTCAATGTTTAATACTAACAATTAGGTTGTTTTTTGGTCTTCATAAATTCTCTTCCTGGTGTTGAAGCCGTAGGTAGATGGTTAATGCTTTTTTTAATTAGCCACGTGTCATACATAAACGAACCCCCTACAACTTAGGATCATTCGCTATCATGAGAAGGGTGGAAATTAGCATGTTTGGATTTTGTAGAAAAATAAAAGTATACCTTCTGCATGTTGGAATAGAAATTTATCAATGAAAAGAACAGCATGAATTTGTAGAAGTTAAAAGTTCATGAGACACAAATAATGAGCTCATGGAATCAAGAGGGTTTATAGTAGTAACTTGTTGGAGAAGAGTTTATGTGTAGGTAGGCAGGAACGTATGTGTGTATGTATGAGCGTTGTCGTTGGATAAGTATGTTTTTTAAGTATTCGCTCATTCTTAAATGGTTCCGTGTGGTTGTCAATTAGAGGGTGAACGGCGAAGAAGGAGGAGATTAGAGGTGAGAGGTGTGAGAGAAAGAGAAAGGCAATTATAATAACGAACGCTTCAGGTTTGTCAAGGGTACGTGTTATTTGGTCGTCATTTTATATCTCTGACGCGACGGACAAGCTTACTCGTCTTTTATTTCGTTTGGGAATTCACTCCTGGATGTGATTCTGGCCTTTCCGTTGGACGAAATGCGTCGAATTGTGAAATTTCGTATATTTTGTGTGTGTTAAGCAAAGTTTGCAAATTCGAGAAAATTCGTTTATTTCTAAGAATGAGTCAGATTTGAATTTTTATATCTAGAATTTATTTTGTTCACTACAGTGTTACCAGTTCCCAAGTGGGCATTTATGCAGATGATACAACTATTTACACAGTGGTTAACTAGGGCAAGAAATAGCTTGTAGATTTTAATGCCTCTAAAACAAATTTGCTCTTCTTTTACCAACATAGGCAAACATTCCTGTCCGCCATCAACATTAGCTGATGCTAATATCCTAGAGAGTAACACAGAGCGCCATTTTGGCCTCACTTTTCAACCGACCTAAAGAGAAAGGACTACAGCGAATCAAAAGCTGCATCTACTACCAAGAAAGGTTTTTCTCGTCAGAATTTATCTGAGACATTTATAAATCTACCATTAGTCCGTGCATTAAATAATCTTGCCTTATCGGGTCGGGTAGTTCTGCTATTCATCTCAATATATATATATAGTTAGGTCTTGAAGGTTATCAAATGCGTTTAGTAAAACAAAGGAAGGTAAAGAAGGTGTTGGGCATTACCTATTTATTATTCATATTATTCATATTGCGAGATCAAAATCTCATCTTCAGAATAGTAAAAGAGCTTGGTTTCTCGTCCGCTGCTGGACCGTGCCTTTAAACGGAAGTTCATCCTTCGCTGCTACTGCTGTCGTTAATTGTAGTAAGTGTGTGTGCTTTTAAGTGTGTTTGAGCATGTATGTGTGTGTGTGTTTATGGTATATACATATATATGTGTATGTGTGATTGATAACTGGTTTTACGATCTGATGATAGCTGTCTGCTTTAAATTATGGTTTATATAAGTACACGTTGACCGCGTTGACCGATAATATGATTTGGCATTTTCGCACCTCTGTGAAAATGCCAAATGGTAATGGCAGTCGTTTTACGCCACTGGTAGTGGGCGTCGTTTTACGACTTGGTGTTATATCTATCTACTTTAATTGGAGGCGTGTTTATTGCTACAGTTTTCTTTTTGTCATCCTGTATTCGTTCTAGTGTGTTCTAGTGTGTATGCGCAGACATTCTCACTACAATTAACGACATCAGTAGCAACGAAGGATGACCATTCGTGGAAAGACATGGTTCACGAGCGGACGAACGTGAAAACAAGCTCTCCTTTCATTCTGAAGATGAGATTTTGATCTCGAAATATTAATGAATAATATATAGGTAATAGCCAATAACTTCTTTACCGTCCTTTAGTTTACTAAGCGCACTGTGATAGCCTAAAAGACCTAAACATACACCTAATATACACAATGCTCCAAGCAAATTACAAAACTTTCCTATATATATATATATATATATATATATATATATATATAATTAAAAGATGGCAATCCAGTTTTATTCTAACTGGATTTAACGTCTGGGTTGTGTTTTGTCTTTGTTTGCTTAAAATCCTCAATAAAAATGTTTTAGAAAATGAGGAAAAGAACAATAGCCTACAATAATTGATTCAAAAACTCTAAACTTTGCCAGGAGGGAAAAGTAGCTATAATTACTGTTCCAGACTAAAGTAAACTATTAAATTAGCGATCAGTACTCAAAATGCAAACACCAAACAATTTTTATGACGTAACTGAAGAGTCAAAAACTGTGAACGGTAAAGAATAAAGGAAAATAAATAAATAAATAAAAAGAACAAAAACCAGTAAAATAAATTAATTCAAATAAAAAAATCTATATATATATATAAATAACAAGATATTATCCGATTCTCACCAAACTTCAGACAAATATTCTTCAGGCTTCCGGTCAGGTCATGGGCTACTTATTTTTTCCGATTTTTCCCCCGATATAAGAAATCGATACACCGATATTCTATCGGTTCTGATCAAAATCAGGTTTTCAACCCTTTTATTTTGGTTTTTAGAAACGATATTCAGAAGTTTCAAGGTTGCAGTTCTGACAATAGTGCAGAAAATCGATAATATATATATAAAAGGCAAAATGTTTGTGTGTGTGTGTCTCTTTATCTGTCTGTATGTCTGTATTTTTTTAGCCCTTTTATTTTAGTTTTTGCTTCGGGTTTGGCTCTAAGTAGGAATAATTGTAGTTCTTAGTCTCAGCCATGATACCATTTACTCAGGAGACTTATTTAGCCTTCAAAATTCAGTTTGCGTCAGAAAACTCATTTGACATCGTTACCGGAAATCAAAATTTGTCTTACATCCATTCATTTTTTCTTTTTTCAATCTACCGTTTCACTTTGACTGGAAACAACTATTGCTTTTTAGTCTTTTGTGCCAAGGTCCAAAGTGTCTGAGCTCCAGGACCATGGATTAGTTTTAAAGCTTTCATTACACCCGAGCAACGCCGGGCTATACTGCTAGTAAGTAATAAAACTAAGTAAAAAATAAACAAATTCACAAACCACGTACGCATGGATATGCACAAGAAAACGTAGTAATAACAACAAACAGTAAATAACCGATAATTAATAATAAAAAAATAAAGTAACTGAAAAGACAGCCAAAAAACTGCTTTCGGGTCTACAATTATTCCCAGTCAATAGTTACTAGAATAATTTGAAACACAATAGTTAAAGTCCATCAAAATAACCTTTAGAATAATATAATAGACTAACCACAAAGCAATACAAAAGAATATCCACGATTCTTTGCTGACTTGTATGAACAAATAGTCAAGAAAAAAACAACGCACATAGCCTGAAAATTGTGTTTAGCATAAAACAGACTGCCGCCTCTGAGCTTAGGCTACAATGTCCATTTTCATAATTAAATAATTAAATACACTCTGTCCCAGATATTGAGCAATATAACCTATAAATATAGCATACCTTGAAGCAATATGTTCTCTTATTATATATATATATCTAAACTTATTTATAAATGGAACTTTGTCTGTATGTGTGTGTGTGTATCCGTTACCTATAGACTCCAAAACGGCAGAACCGATTTTCTTGAAAATTTACACAGTTGTACTATAAGCGTCTGCGAGTGTTTTTAGCTAGGTTTTGTGTCGAGGTACCCCCGATCAATATCGAAAATCGATAATCGAAAAAATCGGTTTATAGAAGGAGTAGTCCGATTTTAATCAAATTTTTATACACTCATAGACAAAGACATAAAAAATGATATTCAGAAGTTTCAAGGTTGCATTTCTTACAGTAGTGCAGGAAATCGATAATATCTATAAGTAAAAGGCAAGATGTTTGTGTGTGTATCTGTTTATCTGTCTGTATGTCCTTTATACAAATCCACAATTTTTATCCGATTCTCACCAAACTTCATAGAAATATTCTTTAGGCTGAGTTTGAGCTCCAGGGCCATGGATTAGTTTTAAATCTTTCATTACACCCGAGCAACGCCTGGCAATACTGCTAGTATATATATATATATATATATATATATATATATATATATATATATTCTGAAAATATACTGTTGAATATAAGAGACAATTAATATCTATTATGTTTGATAATGAGCCGTTCTAAACATCGTATTTTGGCTTTAATTTCAAGTGAACATATAGTCAGAAATTCTCATAAAACTGTATTAGCACCGCATTACAAATTTATGAACTGCGTTTGCTATTTGGTAACTGTTACCGTTGCTTAGCAAAGTTTTATGTCAACACAAGATAAAATCATCTTTGATGGTGGATGTTTTTATGTTAACGTCCCTGAAACCCCTTTAACGATGGCTTATGTGAGCCGAAAGTTTAAAAGCAACTTAATGAAAAATATCCAAATGTTAAGAACGCATCATTATTAAATATAATAAACATTCATTGTCTCTTATATTTAACAGTATATGTTTAAAAAATTATCTGCTGATTCGATTCACGAAATATATATATATGCATATATATGTATATATTTATTATAATTTATAGTTTAGAACATGTACAAATTACAACTTACTACAAAAGTGTACATTTTGTTTCAACATAAAAAAACAGTGTCTCGGGTCGTTGATAATGATGGTACTAACTACCTGATGAGACATTATTTTTTCGATGTCGAAAGAAAATGTACACTTTTGTAGTAAATTATAATTTGTACATGTTCTAAACTATAACTTATAATAAATATTCATTGCTCTATTTCTATATTGAGCACTGTTTTAAATTAATTTTTGAACGTTGTCAATATTTTCTTTGTTCTTTATTCATTGGATATATATATATGAAGAAATTCAAAAATTTCGAAATTTAATTTCGTTAGATGGCCATTTCAGCAAGAAAATTCTCGCTTCAAAGTTAAAAATAAAACCATGTCACAGGGATAGAAGTGATAGGAGGAAGGAAAAGAAAAGACACAAGAAAAGACAGGGGTGAGTTAATGGTGAAATAAGATATAAACAATTTTATTTGGAACCAAGGTAACGACTGACGACGACTTTGATGGTGAATGGAAGCTGAGGAAAAACTAAAAGGGAAAGAAGAGAAAGAAACCGATATATTATATATAATTTAATTGTCAGAGTGTTAATATATATATATATATATATATACATAAATATATATGTGTGTGTGTGTGTGTGTGTGTGTGTGTGTGCAAAGCTTTTTTCAAACTCATCAACTTGAAATCAGCATCATCACTTGATAAGACACAAGAAGTGACGAAACAAACTAGCTACATTTATTGTGATATAATAAAATATTTAATTTATAAATTCCAAATATCTATTATTCACTCTACTTTGTATTGAGCCCCTTTTTAAGAATAGTGATTTTTAATACGGAAGTTTATTCCACCCATACCTACCTTATACTTATATATATATATATATATATATATATATATATATATATATATATATGGGGGGTGCGTGTGCGTGTGTGTGTGTGTGTGCACTGTAAGAAAGTGAAAGAACACGTAGATTAAAACCCACCATTCAAGCATTCACTTTTATAAAGAGTGCTCGATAGAGAGTAGAGGTTAATATTGTAATTTTGTTATTAAAATGGTTTATAAAAACATTTTATCACGACATAAAAGTTCTTTCATGTTTCAGTACTATATTGTTTTTTTTCTCAGGTCATATCTTAAAATAAATGGTGAGAATGATTTATTTTCAAAATAGAAGATGAATTCACCGTTATTTAGAAGTTAGGGAGTGGTCGTTAGAGAAAATGCTTTAGATGTGTCAGTATTGATCAATCAAAATGAGAATTAGGTAACTATGTAGTTTAAAGATCTGGGTCGCTAAAGGAAGCAGGATGGCTTGATTTCTATATGTGTTATTTCTTAATTTTGTCTGGATATGATACATAGTGGGATCATAAATTATTAAAGGGGTAGACAATAGTTTTAACAGCAGGTTGGATTTCAGTTTATTTTAATATGATTTTTTGCTACCTCATGAGTAAGGGGGCTGAAATATTTAGATTAGCATTAGGATTAAACAATCAGGTACATTGTAGTAATAATACAATTAGGTACATTGTAGTAATAATACAATTAGGTACATTGTAGTAATAATACAATTAGGTACATTGTAGTAATAATACAATTAGGTACATTGTAGTAATAATACAATTAGGTACATTGTAGTAATAATACAATTAGGTACATTGTAGTAATAATACAATTAGGTACATTGTAGTAATAATACAATTAGGTACATTGTAGTAATAATACAATTAGGTACATTGTAGTAATAATACAATTAGGTACATTGTAGTAATAATACAATTAGGTACATTGTACGTAATAATACAATTAGGTACATTGTAGTAATAATACAATTAGGTACATTGTAGTAATAATACAATTAAGTATTGTGTAGGTCATTTGTTTTAGTAAAATAATTTTTATTTTTAAGTAATGTTGGAGAATAATTTATAAATGAAAGGTTGTAATTAATTAATTAGATTTTGAAGAAAATTATATATATATATATATATATATATAGCATTCATAAATGAGTACTTAAATATATAGTTAAATGTAGACTCATAAAGCCTTCAGTTCGGTATTATTTGGTACATCTAATGAGTACATTGTTCGGTGTCCTATTTAATACGAGTAAATAGATTTTTGTCTTTGCCATTTGACATAAATGAATAAAAGTTATGATTCCTTGGGATCATATTTGATTGAACATTAAGCCATCAGCACACAAAGCAACGGGATACGTCCTTTAATTGCCAGAGGCCTATTTAGACCACACACGGACAAACAGGCATTTGAAAAGATAACAGTTAGATTGACTGCAAAATGTGTTATCTACCGACGAACCATTTCCTTTCGTCTACGCAAACAAAAGAACAAAAATCATGAACAAAAGGTCATCGAGTAAAACTGTGAATTAATCTATATCGTTAGTAAAAAAAAAAAAAGAAAAGAAAATTACTTCATTTCGCAACACAAACTTGACCTCTGACTCGTCTAGGAAACCAAATACTGCTTGCTTTTTCTTGAAATTGATGATAAAAACCAAAAGGTTTATTCATTGACCATCAATGAAAAAGTTATAAAACCCTGCGAAGTCTGAAGCTCAGAAATGTCTTTTTGTCATTTCACACAGTCGGCTAATTAGTAAAAAAAAAAACTTTTTATTAAGCCTCCTTTGGAAATAACATGTCGCCCTTTGCCAGCACTTTCTCAAAAGTAATCAAGGCTCACCACACCTTTCTCTTCACTGACTGGTTTGTTTTCTATGGCTTATGAATCACTTACATGTTATTTAAAGCCAGAAAATATTTTTGAAAATGTAAGACTTTTTCTTTTGGAGTAATAATAGTTTTTTTTATTAATCGTTTCATCCCAAACAAGGGGATACCGCCACTGATACGCAGGGGGCTATAAAAGAGAAGAGTGAAAGTTTAAGCAAAGGGAGTGTGAAGAGAAAGACAGACTGGTAACAGGGGTTTCGGAGAAAGGACCACGAGAAGGACGGGAATACGGGAATACTAGTTGAAAGATTGTTTTGAGGGTAGAGTGAGAAAGAAAAAGAAGATACACGGGGTAATGTGGAAAGGACGAGGAAAGGACTGAGGTCAAGTGGACAATAGATGGGAATTGACGTTGCTTTTAAATTCTTGAAGATTGTAGCCATCAGAAAAGCAAGTATAAGAAAAGAAGTTCCACAGGGGGAGTTGCGAGGAGTAGAAGTGGCAGCTGCATTTATTTGATTTAACTGTAAACGGGTGGGACCTTATTGCCATTCTGGTTACTCGAGTAAATTCTTGTGGAGGGGGCATCAGTGTGCTAAGCTCGCTGGAGCAGAACCCATGAAAATATTTGTAGAATAGACGGAGGGAAGCCACATTCCACCGGTGAGAAAGTGGCTGGTGTCTAGCTGCCAGGTTTAGAATTAGATCTTACTAAATAACCCGTAGGTAGTGGGGGAAAATAATCTGATTTATACCTTCCCCAAAAGTGTTTTGGCGGAAGTGAATATAAGAATGAACCTGACGAACCATCCAGAACCATTTCTTGGCTGTTAACTTTTCCTCTGATCTGACTCAAGCACAGGAGTCGACAAACTACAGCACGCGTGCCACACGTGGAAGGCCAAAACATTTCCAGTGACACGATATGTTGAACTAAGGAAGTCTGCTGCTATTTTCAACTGTTAGATATCCCTCTTGAGATCTTTCATCTGTTGGAAGAAAATTGCTTTTTTTTCAGCTTTTGCTTCAATTTATTTCTATGGACAAATTTTCTCTCAACATGAAACCAATGTTAAGTCCACAATAAAGTTGCCTAATACCTGAACATTTAAAAACTTGTGTAAACCTCAAATTAACAAAGTACATTGTGAGCAACTGGCTAAGTCCATGCTAGAGCAAGGATTGTACTTATTGAAGTCAGTTGAAGTATCTTATTGTTTTCTTTGACGGTGTGTAGGTGAAGACGAAGAAAGGAAAATTGGAAGAAGAAAAATGAATGTTTGACGCGCCCTTACGCCCGGGTCGGCAAATTAAATTTTCTTTAATCACATTGCAACGAGGTCCTACAGATTCGCTCCCATGTCGAACTGATTTGACCTGTCAAGAAATATAGTTTAAGTAGTGGTTTTATTCATGTGACCGGCTCTAACATCAAACCCATTTTCTAGGTGTAAAAAAAAAAAAAAATTTAACCGGGGTCATTAATCAATTTTCTATTTTCTATCCAATCAGAATCTAGAATCTTACATTTCACACTGACTTGTGAAATTTGCCTTGGTCTGGGTTTTTCCAAAATGATTTTAGTCGTTCTAATCCATTCTTGTGGGTGTGCAATTTTACTTTGTGTGTTTTAGTTAACTGTTGGATGATATATGATTTATTTCCTATAGGTTTCCATTAATAATAAATACTTGAAAGAAAACTTTACACAGTTTATTTATATTAATATTGCTTCAATATTATTAGGTATATTACTACATAAAATACTAGCATCATTGCCCAGCATTGACCGTTCAACTCAGAACATTTTAATAGTAGGAGATGACATTTTTTTTTTACATATTTTGTTTTTGTTTGAAAAACACTTTTTTAAAAAAAATATTTCTTTTGTTTCAAAAATTACGGGGGAAAATATTCACATTTTTTGTTGACCAAATAAATTTTTAAAACGTCGGAATAAAAATTAAATATAAACACTCATTTTTTTTTAAGAAAACAATATTTTAGTCTTATTTGACAAGTGTAATTTGATTTCTGTGACGTAATTTAGCAGCCATATTAGATCTTAGATATTTTACGGAGCAAATATAAACAATCGGCTCCATTGGCCAAAAAGTGTGAAAGGGAAAATTGCTGAACTTAAACTCAAAAATTATGTGTCGACCTGGCTTCCCTGTAGATATGTGTCCCTAGAAAGTTTGAATGGCGTAGATTAAAAAATGTAGGCGTGCATAGGGAACAGTCACACACAGACTCAGAGATTGCCTTTAATATATATATTGTAGAACAGGTATATTGACTTTGACTTTCATAAAAATGTGTATGCTGTCACATTGAAATATTTTAAAACCTTAAGTCTGTATATAATTGGCAAAAGATTGCCAACCCCTCATAGGAAAATAAAACTGGTCACATTCAACGCAAATGCCAAAATAGTGACTTTCTATCATCACCGATTGAACCCAGAACCCCGTGCCTTGAACGCATATTACGACTTTAACTCAACCTAGACCCTTACCTAGACTGTAATCAATTTCTACTTTTTCATCAAATTAAAATATTTGCACTTCCTCTTCTTCTATGTGCCCTGTTCCTTCAGGACGTAGGCAATCATGGTTCTCCACGTCTCCCTATCCCTTGTGGCTCTTGTTTGCTCCTGTTGCTCCTGGCAACCCCCGTTCCGTCATCCACCTGATCAGGCCCTGCAAATATGTTATCCGCTGCCTTCCTCTGTCTCTCCTTCCTTCTATCTGTCCAGTCAGTATCAGGTTCTCCAGGCTCTCCTTCCTCATTGCATGTCCGAGGAACTTTAGTTGTCTCTTCCTGATGCTCAGCATCAATTTCCTTTTTGTTGCCATTCTTTCCAACACCTCATCGTTCCGTAGCATCCTCCTGTAGAACCACATTTCGGCCGCTTCCAGTTTTGTCCTCATTTTCGATGATATTGTCCAGCATTCACTACCGTATTGAAGAACTGACATCACGTAGCAGTCTATCACTCTTTTCTTCGTTTCTATTGAGATTTTCCTGTGTGTTAGTATTTTGCTCATCTTCTGGAACGCGTCCTTTGCCATGTCAATTCGCCTTCGGATCTCCGTGTCGCACTTTCCATCTTCTGTTAGAACACTTCCTAGGTCCTTAAATTTTTTGTACTTATTTGCACTAATGGGCTGTAATATGAATCTATTTTCGGGGTGTATGATGACATTTGTTTGGCCTTGAAAAATATCGCGTTATCCGTGATTGCATCAAATTTTCACCACGCCCAGACACTATTGTTTTGGGTGGCGATTAGTTGCCCTACGACCATTGTCTGCAATGGATATTACTCCAAGTAAGTGTACGAAAACTGAAACGTTGCATGAACTCACTGGCAAACCTTACAACGCGATCACGGATATTGTTGAAGTCAGCCTTTCAACTGTCAGTCGTGTCATCAAGGCGAAAAAGCAAACTGGTTTTATAAGTCCAAAGCGTAAAAAATGCAATCGGAAAAAAAAATAATGCCAAGAGACGACGTACACGTGACAGGGAAATTATGAAAGATTCTAGGAAGACATTATTTGTTTTGCTTCAGTTAATTTGCACTAGGATCTATCTATCTATCTATCTATGTCAGTCTAAAACGTAAAGGAAAATTCGGTCGGAAGATCAGAACAACGCCAAGAGACGACAGGTACGTGATCAGCGAACGCGTAAAAGATCCTAATAAGACATTATTTGTTTTGTTTCAATTAATTTTCACAAGGGTGCACCTACAATTCATTGTTAAAGTAACTGAAAATGGTAGGTCCCAAGTATCACTTCAGCAAGTATCTCACTCCTTCTGCTATTCAGATGGAGAGTCAGATCAGAATGAATATCAAGTATAACTCCCATATATTGGCGGTATACTCAATCTTCCCCTTCCTCTCTCTGTAGAGTCCAAAATCCTGGGCTAAAATCCTATGCCTATTTTCACTGATGACAAGCATTACGTCATTTTCAAATTGAAAGCAAAGATACTTGAAAACTATTTTCTTACCTATTAATTTTCTAAAATTTGAACTCAACCAAGTAAGGAAGTAAAGCCACTAAGACTCAGGGAGTTACTCTGTGCGAGAAATTAGAAAACAGAAACATTATTAAAAGTCAGGAAATAGAAGAATGATCACGAAGACAGAAGATAATGATTGACATTGCATTTACATTTTTGAAGGTCAAAGTCAAGTTGAAAGCAAGGAGCCGGAAGAGAGTTCCACAAGCGAGAGAAGAAACTGTTAGCATAGGACTTATAATAATATGAGAAGAAGAAAACATAATTAAGGAGAGAGAACAATAAAAGAACAGAAATTACGTAGATAGAAGATAACGGTTGACATTGCATTTAATTTTTTGAATATCAAAGTTGCGTGGAAAGCAAGAAGCCGGATGAGAGTTCTACAAGCAAGAGAAGAAACTGTTAGCATAGGACTTATGATACTATGAAAAGAAGAAAACATAATTAAGGAGAGAGAACAATAAAAGTACATGAATTAAGAAGACAGAAAATAACGATTGATATTACATTTTAATTTTTGAAGCTCAAAGTTGAGTGGAAAGTAGAAAGTCGGAAAGGGTTTCTACAATCTAGAAAAGAAACTCTTAATATACAACATAGGGTAAATTTAGCCAATTCAACTACGAATTGGTGAGATCTTACTGCCAATCTAGTCGTGCGCTTAAATTCATAAAGTTTAAGTTCCAGAGCGAAGAGATCTCCAAAAAATTACCATGAAATTATTTACAGAAAAGACACAGGGAAGCATCCTTTCTGCATTATAAAATTCGCTGAAGCCAAGATGCCAGATCAGTGCCAATAATATTGCTGATTCTTCGTTTTATTTTATCAAAGAGCTCAAGGTAAATAGCAAGGGTATCGGACTATATTTGGCAGCAATTCTCTAGAAACTGAAGAATGAAATACATATAGATATAGAAGATAGATTCTCAAGAGAAAAATTGTCTTCACTGACACAGTGAACCAACTTTCTTAGCAGCTGATCTAGTAATGGTTTTGGTATAGTCTTTACACGTCATGTCAGCAGAGAACGTTAGCTACTTATGTGCAGCGAATCACTCTCGTGGAGGTCAGCATCAACCGGGCTAATGGAAGTAAAAGGGGATTCACTCAGAAGATTATTACAGAACAGTTTAATTCAACAAGACATCGTTTGCCCTAGTAAACAACAGACTGAAATCCGTTAAGGATAACAGCTGTCATTTTAACCTTATCGAACTAATTGAATTAGGAATAAATTGCCGTGTCGTCACTGCTGACACTAATTTACAAGACGATGGAATCTGAAAGATCATTAATGAAACTAACCAGAACATACTGCCAAGTGGATATAGACGTTGGTTAGTTTCAGTGATTTGACTCAAACAGTTGTGAGTTCAATACCAAGTAACAGCATTGGTGAACAATCAGTGAGCCGGGTTAGTGAGAAATAACTCATGACTACCAAAAGAGGCTTCGCCTAAGGAATGAGAATGATATACCACAGTGATCTTAATAAATGTTTTGGTTCGAAATTCCTAGCATGCGAAAAAAAGCCGGAGAGTACAACAACAGAAACGTTGTACAAATGGCAGCAAAGATGAGGACAATAGTCCGAATAATGTAAATAGTGTAAATACTACCTCATGTCAGGAACATAGACAAATAGGATGATCTATTATTAAACGCCGTACAAATGGCAACCCAGATGAAGACAATAGTCCGAATAATGTAAATATTGTAAATACTAGCTTTTTTCAGAAATATAGACAAATAGAATGATCTATTATTAAAAGTCGGAAAAATGGTAACCAAAATGAGGACAATAGTCCGAATAATGTAAATAGTGTAAATACTACCTCATCTCAGAAATATAGGCAAATAGATTGATCTATTATTAAACGTTGTACAAATGGCAACCAAGATGAGGACAATAGTCAGAATAATGTAAATAGTTCAAATACTACCACATCTCAGAAATATAGACAAATAGAATGATCTATCATCAAAAGTCGTACAAATGGCAACCCAGATGAGGCCAATAGTCCGAATAAAGTAAATAGCGTAAATACTACCTCATCTCAGGAACATAGACAAATATTGTGATCTATTATTAAACGCCGTACAAATGGTAACCCAGATGAAGACAATAGTCCGAATAATGTAAATATTGTAAATACAAGCTATTTTCAGAAATATAGACAAATAGAATGATATCTTATTAAACGTTGTACAAATGGCAACCAAGATTAGGACAATAGTCCGAATAATGTAAATAGTGTAAATACTACCTCATCTCAGAAATTTAGGCAAATAAAATGATCTATTATTAAACGTTGTACAAATGGCAACCAAGATAAGGACAATGGTTTGATTAATGTAAATTGCGTAGTACTAAAGGATTTGTAGAAGTGTCCGTTCCTGATACCTTTCATTTCAGCAATTATTGCAAGACATATTTCTTTCTTCCGATGAGCCTTGAGACTAACTATTAATTTCGATTTTGTTTTTGAACATTTTAATGTTTATAAGCACCAAAATAATAAAATATTTGAATTCATCCGTCAAATAAAACTCATGATCTATTTTGAAACTAGCAATATATATAAAAACTGTAAACTTAAACAGTGAGAACCTTTTGTAGAAATAAGTGTCATCCGTTCAAATCTTGCGCAGACCGTACCTAATTTAATCCTAACTGCGCAGCGCAAATTGATGTTGCTGCGCTAAAAAAAATTCTTTACATCCCAATAAGTATTTATCTTATATATCGATAAAATCTTAAGTATCTAATAACGTCAGACGAAGTGGTGAAACATTATTTTCCCGCGTAAAGTAATGATGTGTTTGCAAGTAGGAACAAAAGAAAAAGATCTGAAGATGTTCTCTCAATATGAAGACGTGTCATTGATGTTTAAGACAAAGTTTAATCTTTATTCAAGAGCCACTCTTTAATTTCGATTTAAAATTTAGGAAAAAAAGGAGAAAAGGAAACCCTTTACAATATACAGGAAGTACTCAATAAACTGTTTAACACTATAAAATCGATAACTGAATAAAAAAAACACACACAAGTGATCAACATAAATGATTGATTTTTTAACAGGGTAATATTGTAATATTAGACTGCCATGTTTTTGTATATTCTAGGGACCAACATAATATAATTGAACTTGAAAATGATGTATTCCTGTCAAAGGCGAAAAGGAACACGCAATGATTTTAGTCGAAGCTGCAATGCAGAAGAATTAAAAAAATATACTGTGTCAACAACGCCGGTTTTTGAGGTCACAAAATATAAACAATAGAATATAATTTAATTAAATTATTCGGTCAGAAGGGAATTAAATTTACGTTAATCTATGTCGGGTTATAAAATAACAAATAGAGAAATATGCTTTGGTCGTTAGAAACAATGAAATAAACAGATATTGCGTAAGCGTATCAAAGTTGGAAAAAATTTGATCAATGAAATAAAGTGTGTTTACATCAAAATGTAACTAATCAAAGACAGCAATTAGTGATTAGGCTTGCCCAGGAATGACGTAATTGAGTAAAGCTCGACAGAACGTGAACTTATATATAAAATCGGTTTATTCCAGGTCGAGACAAGACAGAAGACAGACGAGCCAGCAGACGATTCGGGACACGAGATGAACTCAAGGAATGACAACTCCAGCGGTCACTCTCTCGTACATGCCTGCTTCCACTGACTACCGCGCTACACATATTCATTTATTTCATTGCAGAGAATGAACTAAATATATTTTTATACATTCATTGTCCGTCGTTATATTTCAAAGCAAATCATCTACATTGGTTTGCAGGTTATAGAGCATAGGTCGCTTTGGTATAAGTCACTGGTATACCGCATATATAGAATCGGTACATATATCGAATTGATATTGAACAATTTAAAAGCGTGTATAATAATTAGTTTAGTTCTTCTGACCGTTAGTCTAATACATGTTTATCTTACACCTTTAAATTCTATGTCGCCATTATTAATATTATAATGTCATTTTTTCATTATAAATGTATTTCTGCTATGGTTGGACTACCTACAAAGTCTGCAGGAAGACCTAAGGCAGTTCGTGGTGTGTTGTTATGGCTCCATTTCATGTTTTTTCATATCTCCCTAACATCTTTAGCGTTACATGGTTCTCCTTAGTGTGTGGGCTGTACTTAACAAGACAATTTTTGTATATCTCTTAAGCTGGGGTTTCCAGGGATTCTTTCAATGTGTTGTTGTGTTCCTTTTTTTATCATTCCAAGTGCACCCACTATCACTGGCACAAATCTTGTTTTCAGTTTCCACATTTTTTCTATTTCAATTTCCAGGTTTTTATATTTGACAGTTCTTCGATTTCCTTGGTTGCTATGTTAAAATCCGCTGGACAAGCCATATCAATTAATAGGCAAGATTTTTCTTTTTGGTTTTTGACAATAATGTCCGGCCTATTTGCTTCAAATTTTATGTCTGTGTAGATGGTGTAATCCAATAGAATGATGGCATCTTCTATTTCTGTAACCGGTGCTGGGTGATGTTCATACCAGTGTTTGTTTACAGATTTTCCATAGTGTTTGCACATAGTCAAGTGTAAATATTGCCCCACTCTATCGTGGTGATTTTTATATTCACTTGGGGCAAGTACAGAATATATCCAGATTATTATTATTATTATTATTATGTCATTTTTCATCATATTTCTATTTCTGCTTTGGTCTCACTACCAACCAAGTCTGCGGGGAGACCTAAGGCAGGTAGTGACGTGTTGTTATGGCTCCATTTCATGTTTTTCTATCTTCCCTATCATCTCCAGCATTACATAGATAAAGTTTTCCTTAGTGTGTGGGCTGTACTTAATAAGACAATTTTTTGTATATCTCTTAAGCTGGGGTTTCCAGGGATTATTTCAATGTGTTGTTTTGTTCCATTTTTTATCATTCCAAGTGCACCTACTATCACTGTCACAACTCTTGTTTTCAATTTCCACATTTTTTCTATTTCAATTTCCAGGTCTTTATATTTTGACAGTTTTTCAAATTCCTTGATTGCTATGTTACAATCCGCTGGACAAGCCATATCAATTAATAGACAAGTTTTCTCCTTCTGGTTTTTAACAATAATGTCTGGCCTGTTTGCTTCAATTTTTCTGTCTGTGTAGATGGTGTAATCCCATAGAATGGTTACATCTTCTATTTCTGTAACCGGTGCTGGGTGATGTTCATACCAGTGTTTGTTTACAGATTTTCCATAATGTTTGCACATTGTCCAATGTAAATATTGCCCATCTCTATCGTGGCGATTTTTATATTCATTTGGAGCAAGCACAGAACAGCCTGAGATTAGGTGGTCTATTGTTTCTTGGTGTTTATCACAAAACCTGCATTTTGGATCCATATTATTATGCATAATATTTGCCTGAAAGTTTCTCGTGAAAAGACTTTGGTCTTGTGCTGCAAGAATAAAGCCTTCAGTTTCAGACTTTAATCCAGATGCACGTAACCATCGATGAGTATTAACTTTGTCAACATGGGATTTATCGGCACGTCCTGGATATTGGCCATTATTATTATTATTATTATTATTATTATTATTATTATTATTATTATTATTATTTTCTTTGATTTCTGTTGTATCATTCATTTCCTTCTGGATCCCACAGAGAATTTTAAAAAAGAAAAAGCAACCCCAGTTTACACACATTTTAGATTCATCAAGCTCTTCGCTCCTGGGTATAAACTGCGTCCGGCAGCAAGGCCTTTGTTTGGGAGGTTGTGAAGAGCAGGGAATCACCTCTTAATTGCTGTTGTTTACTGTTCCAGCCTGACCCGGCGTGGTAGCACCTGTTAGGGTCCCAGCTATGTGCAAATAGTTAACTCCTAAACTGGGGTCAAAACACTATGAAATTATAAAAATAGACTTTTATAGAAATATGCACATAAAAGTAGACTTTTATAGAACTATATACATTTTTTAAGGAAAAAGTTCTTGCCACCAATACATTTTTGAATACAAAACTAGAAGACATCTTTAGTTTTCTAGAATAAATAAAAAAAATTCATCAAAATCTGACTAAACCAACCTTCTCACTATAAGCGAAAAATACCTCAAAACCTCACTTTTTTGGCATTAAATAATCCACAGATATTATCAACAAACGAAACTCAAACTAAAAATCAAACTTAAACTCAAACACAAACTCAAAGTCAAACTCAAAGTCAAA
>JBBBDQ010002268.1:1315000-1342500 GCA_037127315.1 Ascarosepion bandense | reverse complement strand
TTAAAACACTTCCCAGGTATTTCAATTTTTGTACTGATTTGATTTTAGTATCCCAGGGCTGTAATTTGACCATTTTGAGCTCCATTTTGAGCTCCTCTGTTTGATGATGCGTTGTAGTTTATGCTTAGTCCTTTCTTCTTGCTTTCCTTCGGGAGTTTGCTTCATGCTCTCACTACTCTGCATGTTATTATCCTCTTATTCTCTTTTTGATTATTATTATTTTTTCTTTCTAAACTTACCCGATCTCCCATTCGTTGACCGCTCGTCATTCGTCTCGTTCGTACTGCTAACACAGAAGCACTCTGCCGTCTTCGTCGACGTCGTCCGTCGTGTATTGTTCAAGGGTTTATGCAGGAAAAATACCGGTTAACCCAAAACCAAGAATTTAGGGATTGGAAAAACGGCGGACCTGAAGCAGACAACCATTACGTTTAATTTCATTGTTTTTTATTTATTTATTTTTGACTTTTTTCGGCACAGTCCTATCGCTTCTTACTTAAACTTTCCTATTATCAAATTTTTTTTTGAAAAATTACAATATTTAAACACATTTTTTGTTTATAATAATTTCGTTGTTTTTCCTTTTTTTTTTTTCCTTTTTTCAGCGCAGGTCTATCAATTTTTACTTAAACTTTCCGATTAAAAAATTTTGACAAATTCAAATATTTAAACAGATGTGGGGGTGGTCAATTTCTCATTCAACGTTAAAGTAAATCGATACTCCATTTTCCATCCACTATAAAGTTGTGTGAGAAAGTGGTCTCCACCTAAATTGTTTAAATATTGACATTTTTGCAATTTTCTTTTTTTTGTCATTCGTAAAGTTTAAGGTTTAACGATAATACTGTACTGAAAAAGTCAAAAACTTTGATAATGAACAAATTTACGGTGGCGGTAATGTCATACCGGCGACTGGTTTGAAAATGGAGGCTCGATTTACTATAAAGTTGTATGAAAAATTAATATAAAGTTGTACCAGAAAATGTTTAAATATTTAAATTTTACAAAATTTTTTTTTTGTCAATCGTAAAGCTAAGGGGATAATCGATAAGGACTGCACTGAAAAAGTAAAAAAAGAAAAACAACGAAACGTTGTGGTAGTCTGCTTCAGGTCCGCCGACAAAAAATCTTGCCGGAAATCTTTTCCCAAAGCAGCAGATCTTGTGAAAGAAGCTATTCAAAGTGAAACGTCACGAGCTCTACTGTTAAAATTTTCAATATATTCTTTTTTCTTCGAAACCCTGCTATGCCATCCATTTGCTTAAGCCAATCAAGTATACCAAGCGCTGTGTTCCAATGTCTCTCTTCCACTGTGAGTATCAGATTCGCAAAATCTTTCTTCCTCGATACGTGTCCCATAAACTTAGCAATCTCTAACATGTAGGACATATATCACGTAACGTAACGGTTCAGTTTCCGTTGTCTGTTAAAAACACTTCGCAGTAAATAAAACGGTTAACCCTAAACATAAAGAGATGAAGATTATGGAGATTTGGAAAATATCTGATTGTCTATTTCTCAAAACAGTAGTTCTTGGGAAGAAACTCTCCAAAATATCAATTTACTTCCTTCTTCTTTTTCTTCTTCTTCTATGTGCCCTGTCCCTTCAGGACGTAGGCGATCATGGGTCTCCACGTCTCCCTATCCCTTGTGGCTCTTAGTATGTTTGCTCCTGTTGCTCCTGGCAACCCCCGTTCCGTCATCCACCTGATCAGACTCTGCAGATATGTTATCCGCTGCCTTCCGGTATCTCTCCTTCCTTCTATCTGACCAGTCAGTATCAGGTTATCTCTCCTTCCTCATTGCATGTCCCAGGAACTTCAGTTGTCTCTTCCTGATGCTCAGCATCAATTTCCTTTTTGTTGCCATTCTTTCTAACACTTCGTCGTTGCTTGTATGCTCAGTCCACGATATCCGTAGCATCCTTCTGTAGAACCACATTTCGGCCGCTTCCAGTTTTTTCCTCATTTTCGATGATATTGTCCAGCATTCACAGCCGTACTGAAGAACTGACATCACGTAGCAGTCTAGCACTCTTTTCTTCGTTTCTATTGAGATTTTCCTGTGTGTTAGTATTTTGCTCATCTTCTGGAACGCGTCCTTTGCCATGCCAATTCGCCTTCGGATCTCCGTGTCGCACTTTCCATCTCCTGTGAGAACACTTCCTAGGTACTTAAATTCTTGGACTTGTTTGATTCTGTTATCCCCCACCTGTATTTGGCATTTTGGGTTGTATCTTTTGCTGATGACCATGCACTCAGTTTTATTAAAGTTTATTTGTAGTCCCTTCTTGTCACTCTCCACTGCTCTTCCTTACTATTTCTTTAATAATAATTTCCCCTGTCTCTCTTTCCCTCGATCTGGTCAGTTAGTATCAGATTCTCCAAGCTCTCTTTCATTATGTCCCAGAAAATTAAGCTGTCTCTTCCTGATGCTCAGTATTAATTTCCTTTTCGTTTCCATCCTTACCAAAACCTCATCATGCTTGATCCATGATATCCGCAGTATCCTTCTGTAGAACCACATTTCAGCTGATTCAAATTTTTCCTTCATCTGCTTAGACTTTAGAATGTGTGACTGGCCATTCCAAAAAGCCTTCCGATGTCAATGTCGCCCTTTCCGCTCTCTGTTAAAAAACACTTCGCAGGTATCTAAGTATATTTACCGGTTTGAATTTAGTATTCCTGGCCTGTAATTTGGCGTTTTGGTCTCCTCTTTTTGCTAATGACCATGCATCATAGTCTATGTTTAGTCCTTTCTTCGATTAAAATATCAGGAAATACAGGCAGTTGTTTCAATTAAGGGTATGATGATTTTTTTCATACGTATAACCCAACCCGATCGCAAATAAAGGCAAGAAGCAATGTTTATGAAGGTATGTAGTAAATAAAAAGAGCGACTCTAAACTTAATGTAGATTATAGGAATCGGGAAAATATCCGACTGTCTATTTCTCAAAGCAGCAGTTCTTGCGAAGATCCCGTCCGAAATAAAAGCGTCGCAAGCTCTATCGTTATATTTATTAATATATCTTGTCTTGTTATTTCTACCAAACTCTGCTTTGCCACCCATTTGCTTAAACCTAGGATCCTTTGCACAAGGGTCTGTCTGTCTGTCTGTCTGTCTATCTATCTAGCTAAATAAAGATCTATCTATATGTATATATATATATATATATCTTTTATGACTATTCATATCTATCTATCTATCTATCTATCTATCTATCTATCTATCTATCTATCTATCTATCTATCTTTTATGACGATTCATATCTATCTATCTATCTATCTATCTATCTATCTATGTCTAAAGATCTATCTATCTATCTATCTATCTATCTATCTTTTATGACGATTCATATCTATCTATCTATCTATCTATCTATCTATCGATCTATCTATCTATGTCTAAATAAAGATCTATCTATCTATATATATATATATATATATATATATATATATCTTTTATGACGATTCATATCTATCTATCTATCTATCTATCTATCTATCTATCTATCTATGTCTAAAGATCTATCTATCTATCTTTTATGACGATTCATATCTCTCTCTCTATCTATCTATCTATCGATCGATCTATCTATCTATGTCTAAATAAAGATCTATCTATCTATCTATCTATCTATATATATATATATATATATATATATATATCAGTTCTGTTCTATATCTATCTATCTATCTATCTATCTATCTATCTATCTATCTCAGTCTGTACATATCTATCTATCTATCTATCTATCTATCTATCTATCTATTTCTAAATAAAGATCACTCTATCTCTCTATCTATTTCAGTCTGTTCATATCTATCTATCTATCTATCTATCTATCTATCTATCTATCTCAATATGTTCATATCTATCTATCTATCTATCTATCTATCTATCTATCTATCTATCTATCTATCTATCACAGTAAAGGAAAATACGGTGGGAAGGGAAAAACAACGCCAAGAGACGACGTATACGGGATAGGGTAATCTATGAAGGATCCCTGAAAGACATCATTTGTTTTAGTTTTTTTTTTTACTTTTTTATTTTTTAATTAATTTATACAATGTGCTTGGGTGGTGCAGTGAATATCCGCTTAGAACAAGAAATCGAAGAATCGAGTTCGAATCCCTTTTAACAAACCACTGCCCTGTGGAACCGACTCCCATGAGGATGCTTCCCCGATGACAACAATTTTAATCTATTTAAATCTAAGGTTAACTGCTATCATTAATCTATATCTGTATACACTGAAATCTTTTTTTTTGTAATCTTTTACGTCGAGTGGCCCTGAGCTCTTTACAGAGTGAACAACATTGTGAAAACAAACAAAAAAAAAACATAAATGGAATAAGAACACATCTACAAAATTAAAAATTCCATGCCTATTCCCATTTCTTTACTGAACACGTTCGACATTGCTTAACTTCGATGATCGTACGGGATGCATTAACGTGATATGACAGAAAGTTCTTTAAGAATTATTTATTAACGTTAAGAAAAAATAATTGTTTCGTTTCTCATTGCCCCTGTCAGTCACAACCGCCTAATTTCGTTCGGATTCCGTTAATATGAAGCATGTTCAATTCTAACAGCTTCTTCCCAAGTCCTGCAAGTTTGTGGCACAGACTCCCGGCTGGATATTTTCCCAATCACTACAATCTTAACTTCTTCAAGTCTACGTTTAAGTGCTATCTTTTCTGCATGCTGAGAAGATCGCTTCTCTGTGTAGGGCCAGGAAGTTTTTTTCCCGTCTGAAACAATCCTGTACATATATAAATCTACCATCCACCCGTGCATTGAAACTATTCCCATATCTGGTCGGGTGTCCCTGCTAACCATCTAGAGGTTCTTGACTAAATCCAACAGAGAATCTGTAATGTGATCAATCCCAACTTGGCAGCTCAGATACAGTCACTTTCTCACAGGCACAATGTGGCTTCCTTGTGTCTCTTCTACAAATACTTTCACGGTTTCTGCTCCGATGAACTTAGCTCTCTGGTGCCCCCTATATATGAATTTACTCGAGCAACAAGATTAGCAACTTGGTCCCACCATTTTACTCCTGAAAAAAAATGTAAACGGAAATACTTTTCTCGCACTTCCCGCCTGTGGAATTCCCTTCCGTTTACTTGCTTCCCCGACAGCTACAATCTCCAAGAATTTAAATGTAACGTGAATAGTCACCTCCTGTCTCACTGACTTGCATCCTCTCCATCATGCTCCTTTCTCCGTCCACTCCAATCTCATCAGAATTCTCATCCTTCTCTTACCCACTTCCTGACACCCCCAATAATCTGTCACTCTTTCTCATAACTTTCCTTCATTGTAACACCCAGCAAAACAGTGGCATTGAACTGCCTTGCTTGGGGCGATATGATTATAAAAAAATAAGTTTATTGACACTTCAGTTGCTCTCATACGGCCCTATACAGTAACCCCTTACCTTGAGTGGATATTAGACATCGTATTTAGTGAACGTTAGTATATAGAACTACAAGGCTCTTAGTACCTCTGGAATTAAGAAGTTGTAAAAGGAAGTGAAGGTTATAAGATGAAAATTTGAAGATTAGATATATCCTTCAAGCGTCTAAGATGAAATTTGATCCATAAAATAGTCAGTCAGTCAGTTAGGTGCCATACGTGATACACGCTTGGACGATCATGTCTGGAAAGAAGCATAACTGATTGGGCAGAAAATTATCCCGCAGTAGGTTGCCATTACATTCTCGGTAGAATTGTTGCCAAACAAGGCCAAATAACCCAGTCTGCCCTGTTATTTAACCCATAACTGGAGGGAAGAGACGGATTAATACATTTCCTAAGGTTATTTAAGTGTAAGTGAATGACAAGAATTCAACTGGAATTCGAACTCGGCTCCCCGATTTTTTTGTTCCGTGCCGATATCCACTGCACCACCAACGCACATCACATGCACATAATAAAGTAATACTCGATAAAAAAAATCTAGGTTGAATATCCTCCTTACAAATGGAGGATAGAGGAAATGTGTGGGGATTCGTAGACGTAGCTTGGTGTGCCCTTACTGATCTGTACCATTTGCTAATAATATAGTTATAGGCTAGCGTTATGTTTTTAAACTAGGGGAAAACGGTTGTAAAGTAGAAATTAACATATCCTCTGCCACGGTGGATTTTGATGGTGGTTCAAAAAGACATGTGCCCTACACGAAAACGCAATCGTACATTACCAAAATTTTCCATTGAGTTTTGCACTTCATTTTTTAGTATCTATAGACCTGGGTATGACGATGAATTATATTCAACAGTTATATCTGTGACCGGGAGATTGGAGCTAACGAGGAGCTTTTAGTTGCTGTTGTTCTCGAATCCACCATGTTCCGGGGTGGTAACGCCTGGTAGGGTATCACCTATGGGTAAATACAGAACCAACAAACAGAAGCAAAACCTGAGGCAAATATGAACATAATATATATATATATAAATTGAAATTTGTCTCTGTATGTGACCGTGTCTGTGTGTGTCCGTTACCTACAGACTCCGAAACGGCTGAACCGATTTTCTTGAAAATGTACCCAGTTGTACTATAAGTGTCTGCGAGTGTTCTTAGCTGTGTTTTGTGTCGACGTACCCCTGATAAATACCGATAATTTTCGATAATCGAAAAAATCGGGTTATAACAGGAGTGGTCCGATTTTAATCAAATTTGATACACTCATAGACAAAGACATAAGAAACGATATTCAGAAGTTTCAAGGTTGCAATTCTTACAATAGTACAGAAAATCGATAATATATATATATATATATATATATATATATATAAAAGGCAAGATGTGTGTGTGTGTGTCTCTTTATCTGTCTGTATGTCCTTTATACAAATCTTCAATTTTTATCCGATTCTCTCCAAACTTCGCACAAATATTCATTAGACTGAGTCTGAGCTCCGGGATCATGGATTAGTTTTAAAGCTTTCGTTACACACGAGCAACGCCAGGCTGTACTGCTAGTATATATATATATTTAGTGTATCGAGGCATCAAATTATTTTCTGAACATGTTTTGTTAAATATAAGAGACTATGAATGTCTATCATAATCAAGAGCCGTTCTAAGCATCGTATTTTGGCTTTAATTTCAGGTGAAAAAAAGACAAAAATTCTCCAACATTGGGATAATTTTTTATTAAGTTGGTTCTACACTTTTGGCTCACATGTGCCATCTTCAGAGAGGTTACAAGGACGTTAACATCAGCGACAATTTTATCTTCTGTTGCCATAAAACGTTTTAGTCAGCAATACAATAATCCTCACTCATACACATAGTAAAAAGAGTCTTCAGATAATGGAGGCCATCTACATTAAATCCAAACAAGTCAAACTTAATAAAATCACGTTTAAATCATTACATTGCCTTTACATATATGGTTCCTTTATCATTTCGAGCTCTCACGCGGTGTGACGTCATAGAACTGCAATACAAATTTATGAATTGTGTTTGCTATTTTTGGTAACTGTTATCGTTGCTTAGCAAAGTTTTATGTTAACACAAGATAAAATCGTCGCTGATGGTGAATGTTTTTATGTTAACGTCCTTGTAACCTCTCTCTGAAGATGGCACATGTGAGTCGAAAGCTTAGAACCAACTTAAAAGATTATCTAAATGTTGGAGAATTTTTATCTTTATTTTCACCTGAAATTAAAGCCAAAATACGATGTTTAGAACGTCTCATGATTAAACATAATAGACATTCATTGTCTCTTATATTTAACAGTATATGCTTAGAATATATATATATATATATATATATATATATATATATATATATATATATATAAATACCAGGACCTATTTATATTTTAATGTTCGACAATACGTTTTATCTGTAGCTGAAGACATATAATTGCATTCAAAATATTTAGTTTTCAGCATTAAATAATCAATAGAGTTTATTATACTGCTAAACAAAACTAATCAACCAAGAACACCTATTTATGGTAAAATGACAAACATTACAATTTTAAAGCAAAATGATTACCAATTCATTTTCTTTGCAACTGAAGGCATACAATTGCGTTCAAAATACAATTAGCTGAAGTCATAAAATTATGTTAGAAATATTTAGATTTCGGAATTAAATAAACCATGTAAGTGTTGATACGCCGCTAAACAAAATCAACTAATCATCATAAAATATTTAAACCCAATTATATAAATCCACCATCCGCCCGTGTATTGAATACTGCTGCCACATCTGGTCGGGTGCCCCTTCTATTCTCCTCGGGGTCCTTGACAAAATACAGCTAAGAATCTGTAATGTGATTGATACCGACTTGGCCGACCGCCTGCAGTATCTCCCTCACCGGCGTGACGTGGCTTCCCTGTGCCTCTTCTATAAATACTTTCATGGCTTCTGCTCTGACGAACTTAAATCACTGGTGCCCTCTAGATGTGAATTTGCACGAGATACTAGATTGGCAACTAGGTCCCACCCTTTTGCAGTGAAACCGATGAAATGTAACCGCAATTTCTACTCCAACAGCTTCTTTCCTCGCACTTCCCGCTTGTGGAATTCCCTACCGCATGCTTGCTTCCCCGACGGCTACAACTTCCAGGAGTTTAAATGTAAGGTCAATAGACACTTTCTAACACACTAACTCACTCCCACTCTCTCCAACTCTCTCCCTATGTACATCCTAAGTCGTCTATCACCCTCCTTCTGACATTTCCTATACCCAATCCCTCTATGTAACCCCCTGCGCTATAGTGGCAGTGGAATGCCTTGCTTGGGGTGACACGATTAAAAAAATGACCAATAATACATCTGCAATCTGCAGTTGAAGGCATACAATTACGTTTAAAATATATTTCGTTGAAGCCATAAAATTGTGTTAAAAATATTTAGATTTTGGTATTCAATAACCCACAGAAGTGTTGACATGCGGTAAAACAAAATCAAATTATCAACATTAAATATTTAAAGCAAAATGAGTTTTGGTTCAGTGGATATCGACTCACAACGACAAATCGGGGAGCCGAGTTCGAATTCCAGTTGAATTCATGGCATTCGCTTACGCACAAATGCCCTTGGGAAAGGTAATCCGTATCTTTCCTCCAGTTATGGGTTAAATAATATGACAGATTAGTTTCTATAGCTTTGGCTGGTAACCAGTACCACAGAACCTACCTACTACAAGATAATCTTCTGCCCAGTCAGTCATGTTTCTTTCGAGACATGATCGCCCAAAGCGCGTATCACGTATGGCACTTAACTGAGTAACAATATCTGTAGTTGAAGGTATACAATTCCGTTCAAAATGTATTTAGTTGAAACCATAAAATTACGTTCAAAATAATTCGATTTCAGCTTTAAAAAAAACCCATAGAAGTGTTGATATGCTGCTGAACGAAATCAACCAATCAGAAATACAATGACCACGATTCCTTTTATATATAGTTGAAGACATACAACTGCGTTCAAGATATTTAGATTTCGATATTAAACAATCCGTAGAGATTGATATGCCGCTAAACGAATTCAACCAACCAACATTCTTATTTGATCTTCGAAGTGTTAGACGGGCTGCATTTATATTCAACGCATTATTTTAAATTTTTATCCTAAATTGGTTTTCTTATATTTTTTCCTTTTCATTATTTTCTACTCACGTATCGTTAGCTTCCATATGTTCTGCTCTCGAGACAGACATACTAATTTAATATTCAAAACAATGTTTTCACTTTAAATATTTAATATTTATAAGATTATTATTTTTCTTATACATACACGGTAAATTGTAGTCACAATGGCTAAAAAATGAAACTGACATCTTGTTTTAACAGATATATCTAGAAAAATTACACAAAAATATCTTGAAATACTAAAAAGTCAATTTATTCAGCCGCAACCTGCAGATGATTTTAGAATCTGGTGTAACTCTTCTGGAATGTCTCCATTAAGTGAAGAACGTTGCCATAATGAAGCTGCTATCTGTTAACCATCACAGACAATCGCTCCTGCACCACCATTAGCATGGATCAGGCGAGTCTCCCTGAAAGCAAAACACTGTGCCTTCTCGGCTTAAGTCTCTTAACAGACTTAACTTGTCTACATTGAATCCATAGCAAGATCTGCTGCAATGAAGTTCGGTTTACTGTGAAAAGCCAGTAAGTTTTTCTCTGTCTGAATCCATCCTGCACATATATAAATCTACCATCCGCCCGTGTATTGAATACTGCTGCCACATCTGGTCGTGTGCCCTTGCTATTCACCTCGAGGTCCTTGACAAAATCCATCGGTGAATATGTAATGTGATCGATCTTGACTTGGTAACTCAGTTTCTCACCGGCTTTTCCTATGTCTCTTCTACAAATAGTTTCACGACTTCTACTACGACGAGCTTAGCTCACTGTTACCCCCCTCTATGTGGATTTACTCCATCTACTAGGTTAGCAATTAGGTCTCACCCCTTTTACGGTGTAACCAAGAAAATGTCACAGCAATTCTATTGCAACAGCTTCTGTTCTCGCTTTTCTCGCCTGTTGAATTCCCTTCCGTATACTTGCTTCTCCGAATTTAAATTCAATAGTCATCTCCTATCTCTCTGACTCGTATCCTTTCTCTTATGTTCTTTTCTTCGTCTACTCTACTCTCATCACACCCGTATTCTCATCCTTCTCTTACGTCTTGACATCCACTATAACTTGTCCCTCTTTCTCATCACTTTTCTCCTATGTAACAACCGACACACTAGTGTCGGTAAAACTGCCTTGCTAGGGGTGAAATTATGCTTTGGCGTTACAAGGAGTTTTGGTGATCTCCCTCTCTCAGCGGCGATAATAATCAAGAGGATTACAGTCTGCGGAGCTAGATGAACAGATGTAGGGTTATGTAGTCGCAGAAATTGTCTGATAGACATTACTGGGTCTTCCTGATTGTGTGGCATGGCGCAGAGTCCTGTTGCTAGAGATAGGGTCTTTTATCTATAGCTACTTCCACACGCAAGAAGTGCGAGAAAAAAAAACTATTGGCATAGAACATTACATCTAGCCAAAGCATTTACATTATTCAGACTGTTGTCCTCATTTTTTGTTGCCATTTGTACAACGTTTCGGCCGCTGTACGCGCCGGCCTTCTACAGGTGCTTGAAATTTCAAACCTAAACCTTTATTACAATCACTGGGGTATCTGAACTCCATTCCTTTCCTAGTGCCTCTTTTGGAAATCATGAGTTATCTCCCTCTAACCCTGCAAATTACTTGTTCACCACTGCTGTAGCGTGGTATTTAACTCACAACTATTTGGGTCAAGTCACAGGAGGTAACCAACGTCTATATCCACTGGGACATGTGTCCTTAAGGTCAAGTTACTGACAGGGTTAGAGGGAGATAACACATTACTTCCAGAAGAGGCATTAGAGAAAGAATGAAGTTTATATACCCCAGTGATTGTAAAGAAGGTTTCGGTCCGAAATTCTTAGCACCTGAAGAAGCTTGGAGCGTACAACGACCGAAACGTCGTACAAATAGCAACGAAGATGAGGACAATAGTTCGAATAATGTAAATACTGTAAATACTAGCTGATCTCAGAAATATAGACAAATAGAATGATCTATTATTAAACGTCTTACAAATGGCAACCAAGATGAGGACAATAGTCCGAATGATGTAAATAGTGTAAATACTACCTCATCTCAGAAATATAGACAAATAGAATGATCTATTATTAAACGTCGTACAAATGGCAACCAAGATGAGGATAATAGTCCGAATAATGTAAATAGTGTAAATACTACCTCATCTCAGGAATATAGACAAATAGAATGATCTATTATTAAACGTCGTACAAATGGCAACCAAGATGAGGATAATAGTCCGAATAATGTAAATAGTGTAAATACTACCTCATCTCAGAAATATAGACAAATGGAATGATCTATTATTAAACGTCGTACAAATGGCAACAAAGATGAGGACAATAGTCCGAATAATGTAAATAGTGTAAATACTACCTCATCTCAGAAATATAGACAAATGGAATGATCTATTATTAAACGTCGTACAAATGGCAACCAAGATGAGGATAATAGTCCGAATAATTTAAATAGTGTAAATACTACCTCATCTCAGAAATATAGACAAATGCATCTAGCCAGCTCAACAGTACATTGAGACTCCGACAACAGTCTAGAACTGCGCTTAAATTCAAAATGTCTATGTACCATAGTGAACAGCGTATTCGAACAACCATCATGAAACTATTTATAGAAAAAACACAGAGGCAACTTTACAGCGGTGGTAAGAGACTGAGTTTGAGTTGCCAGATCACGACCTCATATATTGCTGATTCTTGCGCAGTTAAACAAAAACAACCAACAAACATATATATGAAGAAAACCCGAGGATCACCTTCCAGGTATTCAACTGTGAAAGCAGAATAAAATTTTTATTCTTCAAAGCTTCTTACAAAATGAAATATCTGCATTTAATGACTAATAACGAGTTGATATGCCGTTAAACAAACAAATAAAAAAAAACCCTATAGCAATAATTTCCTTTTTAGAGTGCTCGTGAGGTTTTGTCTTCTAACTAGTTTAATTTTGAAATGAAAATGTCCATCTTCTAAAAATAGAGTTTAAATTAAGATTTTAATGGCAGTTATATATATATATATTTTATGCAATAAAATGCTATTTCGCAAAACTTACATATATTTTTAATCAGTATCGCAAATTAATAAAGCCACTAAGTCTGAGAGAGTTACGGCGAGTGAAAAAATTAGGAAGAGTAATGTTAATAATGACCGGAAAGAGTAGATGACATTTGACATTGAATATAAATATTGGCAGATTAAAGACAAAGAACTTAGAATTACATCTATATATAACTAGCAGTATAGCCCGTCGTTTCTCGGGTGTAATGAAAGTTTTAAATCTAATCCATGGTCCTGGAGCTCAGACTCAGCCTAAAGAATATTTGAAATAATAAATAATTGCGACAATTTACCAATCGCACCTAATATATATATATATATATATATATATATATATATATATATATATATATATACTAGCAGTATAGCCCGACGTTGCTCGGGTGTAATGAAAGCTTTAAAACTAATCCATGGTCCTGGAGCTCAGACTCTTTGGACGTTGGCACGAAAGACTAAAAAAGCAATAGGTGTTTCCAGTTAGAGCGAAACCGGAGACTGAAAGAAAAATAAATGGATGTAAGTCAAATTTTGATTTCCTGGTATCGATATCAAATAAGTTTTTTGTCGTAAACTGAATATTGAAGGCTAAATAAGTCCTCTGAGTAAAGGTTATCATGGTTGAGACTAAGAACTACAATTATATCTACTTAGAGCCAAACCCGAAGCAAAAACTAAAATAAAAAGACTGAAAAAATACAGACATACAGGCAGATAAACAGACACGCACACAAACATCTTGCCTTATATATATATATATATATATATATATATATATCATCGATTTTCTGCACTATTGTAAGAATTGCAACCTTGAAACTTCTGAATATCCTTTCTTATGTTTTTGTCTATGAGTATCGGACCACTCCTTCTATAACCCGATATTTTCGATTATCGATTTTCAATATTTATCGCGGGTTCCTCGACACAAAACCTAGCTAAGAACACTCGCAGACGCTTATAGTACAACTGTGTAAATTTTCAAGAAAATCGATTCAGCCGTTTCGGAGTCTATAGGTAACGAACACACACACAAACAGACACACACACAGACACACACACACAAAGTTCCATTTATAAACAAGTTTAGATTTAATCGAGTTCAGCCAAATCAAGGCAGTAAAGCCACTAAGACAAAGTTGGTTACTGGAAACAGAAATAGAAACACAAATATTAATACTGAGCGTGAAGAGGGAAAGCATAATCAGGAGGATAGGTCGTGATTGACATTAGATATAATTTAATGAATAGAAGAAGAGGGTGTTTCATAAGCGAGAAGTCGTAAAAAAGAATCTGTCAACATAGAATTTACGGCGACCTCTAAACAGCTCAAGTGCAGATTGATGAGATCTGGACGTCAAACTAGTCAGTCAGTTAAATGCCATACATGATACACAATTAGGCGATCATGTCTCGAAAAAGACATGACTGACTGGGCAGAAGATTATCACACAGTAGTTTGCCATTACTTTCTGCGGTAGACTGGTTGCCAGCCAAGGCTATAGAACCCAATTAGTCCTGTTATTTGACTCATAGCTAGAGGGGGAAAAGATGTATTATATTATTAAGTAGTAATTAGTGGGGGATGAAAATATAACTTCATAACAATATAAAACTGATCCCCCACTTTGTAGAAACCTTAATCATATTTTCAACTATTATATTCATTCAGTCAGTTGAGTGCCATACATGAAACACGCTTTGGGCGATCATCTTTCGAAAAAGACATGACTGATAAGGCAGAAGATTATCCTGCAGTAGGTTGCCAGCCAAGGCTATAGAACCCAATCTGTCCTGTTATTAAGCCATAACTGAAGGGAATAGATGGATTAATACCTTTCCCAAGGCTATTTGTGCGTAAGTGAATTTTAAGGAACTTAACCGGAATTCGAACTCGGCTTCCCAATTTCTCGTTCAGATCAGAACCAAAAATATCAAGGCCACCGGACTATATGTGGCAACAATATTCTAATCATGGATGGATGTTAGACTTATAAATACAGGTTGTCCATAAAGTCCGTGTGCACTTTAAAAATTTATAACTTTATTTGTATTCGTGGTAGAAATAATCTGTAAAAAATGTTATAAATTTTAATGTACCGAGTTTTAAGTCTAGTTATTGAATAATTCTTTATCACAAAATTTGCAACAATTTTTAGATAAGTAAACAGATGGATCGGAAGGGGTGGGGCATTTTATTGGCCTCCACTTTCGCCAGATTTGACTCCATTAGATTTTGTTTGTATCGGGACATGTAAAAACAATTGTATATGTAACCAAACCTAGTTCATTAGAAGATTTGCAAGCTAAAATAACTAATGTTATTTCAGGCATTACTGTAAATCAATTGGCAAATGTTTTCTGTGAACTGCAAAATCGTATAAGCCTTTGTATTGCTAATGATGGAGGACATGTAGAAACTTAAATAAAATTTCAACAAAACCTTCAAAATATAGATTTACTTTTGTCTAATCCTTTTTACAAATTATTTTTATTGCAAATACAAATAAAGTTATAATTTTTTTTTAAATGCACACGAACTTTATGGACACCCTGTATTATATTTTATTGAGACTTAAATTCAGCCAAGACCTCAAGTAGAACTCGTACATAAGATCGATAGCTAAAGATGTTGGGAAAATAGTTGGTTCCCTGTACCACTCCAGTAAGTACCTGACTCTTCCTGCTATCCTCTACCTTTACAAGAGCCAGATCAGGTCTAAACTCATATATACGGTCTGTTAGTAAATATGCTGGGAAAAAATAGTGCAAGAAAATGAACTGTTTGATTAGAAAAATCAGCAACATTTAACTACTTCAACTATTTAAAAGGGTGGGGTCTAGAAATCAACAAATCAAATCAAATTCAATGTGTCGCGACGCCAGGAAAAAACCTCGTCAGAGCAGTTGTCATGAAAATATTTGTAGAAAAGACAGAGGGAAGCCACATCATGTCCGTAAGAAAGTGACTGAAGTCGATATACCATGCCAGGATCGATTACATTCTTTAGATTTGTCGAGAAGCTAGAGATGAATACCAAGAGCATCCGACTAGATACGCACGGACGAAGATCGATTAACAGGATGTCCATAATGTTCATGTGCACTTTAAAAAATTTATAACTTTATTTGTTTCTGTGATAGAAATAATCTGTAAAGAATTTTATAACGGTTAATGTACCAAGTTTTAAGTCTAGTTATTGAATAATTCTTTACCACAAAATTTGCAACCAATTTTAGATAAGTAAAAAAATATGAACTGCAAAATCGTATTACCGTTTCTATTGCTAATGACGGAAAACACCTGGAAAGTTAAATAAAATTTCAGTAAACCTTAAAAAATATACATTTATTCTTTATATAAGATAGAAAGAAAAACGTATAACATAGTGAAATGGGTCTTATAGAGATTTTCCAATTCATATCAACTAAGAATGTTATCAGGAGAACGCGTAATGAGTTACTTTCCTTAAGGTTATCACCAGCCAGGCTGAACAATCACCATTAAGTATTTATTAAAAGAATGTACAGAGACAGGATGTGCGTTGTGGTACAGTGAATATCGGCTCGGGACAAGAAACCGGGGAGCCGAGTTCGAATTTCAGCTGAATCCATTGTATTCACTTACGCGCAAATACCCTTGGGAAAGGTATATATCCGTCTATTCCTTCCAGTTATGGGTTAAATAGCAGGACAGATTGGGTTCTATAGCCTTGGTCGGCAACCAGTCTACCGCAGAAAGCAATGGCAACCTACTGCGGGATAATCTTCTGCCCAGTTATGTCTCTTTCGAGACATGATCGCCCAAGCGTGTATCACGTATGGCACTTAACTGACTGACTGAATATAATAGTTGGAATAATGATTAAGGTCATAAAGTGGGGGATCATTTTATTACTTCATAACAATAGGAAACCGATCCCCCACTAATTACTACATAATAATATAATACATTTCTTTTCCCTCTAGCTATGAGTCAAATAACAGGACAGATTGGGTTCTATAGCCTTGGTCAGCAACCAGTCTACCGCAGAAAGCAATGGCAACCTACTGCGGGATAAATCTTCTGCCCAGTCTCTTTCGAGACATGATCGCCCAAGCGTGTATCACGTATGGCACTTAACTGACTTACTGACAGAGAGACAATCTTTCGGTGGTCGGATTATATTACGTCGCGTTGTCAGCAATAACTGGATAAAAAAGGACACCAAATTGAAAACATGGGATCACAAAATCTTAATAGCGAGCTTTTATAATAAATGCTGACTTTATACACAATATTTCAGTTAGATATATTTGGTTGTATATGCTTCTTCTTTTTTATCGGTATCACCCCACGCAAGGCAATAAAGCCACTAAGACACAAGGAAATGAGGATGTGGAAGAATTAGGAACAGAAACATTAATAATGAGTAGAAAGAGGAAATAATAATCAGGAGGACACTAGATAGCGATTGACATTCGTAGTTATTGCAAGGCAATAAAGACACTAAGATGCAAGAGATGACAGGGTGTGGAAGAATAAAGAACAGAAACATTAATAATGAGCAGAAAGAGGAAAGAATAATCAGGAGGAGAGGAGATAGTGATTGAAATTGCATTTAGATTTTATTTTTAAATCGTATCACCCCTTGCAAGGCACTAAAGCCTCTAAGACGCAAGAGATTACAGGGTGTTGGAGAATAAGGAACAGAAACATTAATAATGAGCAGAAAAAGAAAGAGTAATCAGGAGGACAGTAGATAACAATTGACATTGTAACTACTTTTTTTGCATATTGTTAGAAGGTAGCTCCACAACCGAGGATATGAGAAAAAAGAAACTGTTCCCATAGAACTTACGGTTTTATCTAGCCAGCTCAAGTGTAAATTGATAAGATATTGACGCCAGACCTCATGCTTAAATTAAAAATGCCTCCGTAGTGAAGAGCTCACCCGAACAATTACTATGAAAGTATTTATAGAAAAGCCACAGAGAAACAACCTTATAACGGTGTGAAAATGAATGAAGCCGAGACGCCAGATCAGAACCGATAATATTGCTGATCCTTCTTTGGATTTTATCAAGTAGCTCAAGGGAAACAGTAGGGTCACCTGATCATACGTGACAACAATATTCTAAGCATGATCGAACGGTAGACTTTTAATATATAAGATAGATTCTGAGGAGAAAAATTGTCTTGAACGATACAGTGGACCAATTTTCTCAACATCTCTCCTGACAATAAATTCAGTATTGTTTTTCTACTTTATGTTAGCTGAGAATGTTAGCTCGAAATGGTGCAACAAGTCATTTTCGCGGCGGTTAGCATCTGCCGTGCTGATGTAAGTCAGAAAAGTTTCTCTCAAGATCATTAATGAAGTGACGTTTAGTTTTGGAAAGGTTAAAGATAACAAGTTATCTGTAGCCCCAGGTAACGATGAACATGAGGTCGTTTTGGAAATCGGCTGCCATTTTGTCCTTGTCTGATTGAAAAGCCTTACTATCGAAGAAGGAGAAATTGGTTGGTTAATCAACGTAGAAATATTCGGACAAATTTTAATTTCGGCTTCTAATTTTGACCGAAATTGATAGCTGTTATTGGGCTCAAATTTTGCGATTGTCTTTTAATCGACATCAGTACATTTCCTTGATACTAAATCACTGTACCCAAATTATTGGCACAATTATATTACAGGTCTCAGACGGTAACAAGCATACTGAATCTATTAACGACTGACTGAGGAATATGCACCCTTGTGAAAATTAATTGAAACAAAACGAATAATGTCTTCCAAAGATCTTTCACGCTACCCCTAATCACGTATACGTCGTCTCTTGAGGTTGTTTTTCTCTTTCGATCAAATTTTCGTTTCCTTTTTGTTCTGAGATAGATAGATAGATAGATAGATAGATAGATAGATAGATAGATGAATGGAATAAAATAGAGATAGATAGATAGATAGATAGATAGATAGATAGATAGATAGATATGGAACAAAATGAGATAGATAGATAGATAGATAGATAGATAGATAGATAGATAGATAGATAGATAGATAGGAACAAAATGAGATAGATAGATAGATAGATAGATAGATAGATAGATAGATAGATAGATAGATAGATAGATATGGAACAAAATGAGATAGATAGATAGATAGATAGATAGATAGATAGATAGATAGATAGATAGATAGATATGGAATATGAGATGAGATAGATAGATAGATAGATAGATAGATAGATAGATAGATAGATAGATAGATAGATAGATGATGGAACAAAATGAGATAGATAGATAGATAGATAGATAGATAGATAGATAGATATGGAACAAAATGAGATAGATAGATAGATAGATAGATAGATAGATAGATAGATAGATATGATAGATAGATAGATAGATAGATGAACAAAATGAGATAGATAGATAGATAGATAGATAGATAGATAGATAGATAGATATAGATATGGAACAAAATGAGATAGATAGATAGATAGATAGATAGATAGATAGATAGATAGATATGGAACAAAATGAGATAGATAGATAGATAGATAGATAGATAGATAGATAGATAGATAGATAGATAGATAGATAGATAGATAGATATGGAAAAGATATGACAAAATAGAGATAGATAGATAGATAGATAGATAGATAGATAGATAGACAGACCTGAACAGAGATACATCCTTGGGCAAATCAATTGAAACAAAACAACGAATAATGTCTTTCTAGGATCTTTCACACTTTTCATGATCACGTATACTTTGTGTTTTTATGTTGTTTTCTTTTCCGACCACATTTTCCGTGACGTTTTGGACTGATGTATCCAGTTTGATACTTCGCCTGGATGACGCGACTGACCGTTGAAAGACTGACAGAAACAATATCCGCGATCTATATGTAAGGCTTGCCAGTCTATTCGTGAAGCGTTACAATTTTCGTACGCATTCTTGAAGTAACGTCTATCTTAGACATTTGTCATAGAACTAAACTAATCGACTGTCAAGAAAATAGAATCTTTTTTTCTTTAATCATTTCACCCCGAGCAAGGCGGAAATGCCACTGATGTGCAGGAGGTTACATAAATGTAAAAAGATTAATTAGAAAAGAGTGAGGAGTACAAACTAGTCAGAAAGGAGCAATAGAAAGCTGAGAAAGCAGATGCGATGACAGATACATAGGTGGAGAGAAAGGGAAGGTTAAACAGGGGTGGGGAGAGAGCTAGAGTCCAGTGGTTAATAGATGAGTATTGACATTGCATTTAAATTTCTGGAGGTTGTAGCCGTCAGGAAAGCAAGAATACGGGAGTGAGTTCCACAGGCGGGAAGTGCGAGAGAAGAAGCTGCAGGAGTAGAATTGTCGTCTGCATTTGGCTAACCTGACTGTGAATGGGTGGGACCCAGTTGCCAGTCTGGTTGAACGGGTAAACACCTGTTGAGGAGGCATCAGTGACTTAAGCTCGTCCAAGCAGAAGCCATGAAAGTATTTATAGAACAGACAAAAGGAGGCCATATTTCGACGATGGGGAAGTGGCTGCAGTCGAGTCGCCAGGTCAGTACCTATCACAATACAGACTCTCCTTTGGAGCCTGTCAAGAACACTGAGGAGAACGGCAGGGGCACCTGACCATAAATGGCAGCAGTACTCCATGCACGGACGGATGGTTGACTTGTATATATGCAGGATGGATTCAGGTGGAAAAAACATCCTGGATCGACATAGTGACCCAACCTTCTTAGCAGTAGATTTTACTATGAATTCAATATAGTAGTTCCATTTGAGGTCTGAGGACAGGGTAAGTTCAAGGAGGCGTAGTGTATTACTCTCAGGGAGAATCACTTGGTCCATGCTTATGGGAGGCAGGAGGATCTGAGTGTAATAACAATCTGATCCAATCATGGATGATGCCATATTTTTCTCAGCCAAACTATATCATGATACGCAACAAATCTAGATTCATATTACTGCACACCACTAAAAGTGACCTATCCTGAGGGAAAAATCGATTACACCCTGTCACTCCAGTGGATCTAAAATTGACTGTATGGTGAAAGAAAGGTAACTAAAGCAGTTGTCTCAATTAATTTGCACAAGGTGTATACGCTATAGTGTCATCATCATCATTATCATCATCACTATTATCAGGCACTTGACTGGTTTTACTCGGAAACTTGCTATCGGACACCTTACCAACTCGCTCTAACATATAACTATATAACATATAACATATATAACTATATGACATATATAACTATATAACATATAACTATATCTCAGCTGTTTACCAATGTATGCGTTTTTTTTTTCATTACCTTCTAGTCTACCTTTGGCCGTATAAAGCTAAAACAGTGGTTCTCGTACGATCACCGAGTGCCTGGTCAGAATCTAGATGAGTGTCCTCACCCACTGAAAATGACAAGTGCTCAAAGCTTGGATGTGCGGGTGATGTAACTCAGATTTGGAAATCGGAGAACTGCGTTCAAATTCTAGTCGGTTTCATTATATTCACTTAGGCACAAAGGTACTACGGATTCATTAATAAGACCTTTACTGCTGAAAACCATTAATATCTCTAAAAGTAAAATTGCATATAAAATATTTAGATTCAATGTTGAATATCCAATAGTGGTGTTGATACACTAACAAAACGTACCATAGCAAATCTGGTTGGGTTCGTTCTGATCGCATGGGCATCATTAAAAAGAGGAGCCGAAAATGCCAACTACAGGTTGGAGATAATAAAATCAAGAAGGTACAAATATTTAAATACCTGGGAAATTTGATGCACTCATAGACAAAGACATACGAAACGATATTCAGAGGTTTCAAGGTTGCAGTTCTTACAATAGAGCAGAAAATCGATAATATATATATATATATATATATATATATAAAAGGCAAGATGTTTGTATCTGTTTATCTGCCTGTATGTCTGTATGTTTTTCAGCCCTTTTATTTTAGTTTTTGCTTCGGGTTTGGCTCTAAGTAGGTATAATTGTAGTTCTCGGTCTCAGCCATGACACCATTTACTCAGAGGACTTATTTAGCCTTCAAAATTCAGTTTACGACGAAAAAAACTTACTTAATATCGATACAGGAAATCAAAATTTGACTTACATCCATTCATTTTTCTTTCAGTCTACGGTTTCGCTTTAACTGGAAGCAACAACTGCTTTTTAGTCTTTCGTGCCAACGTCCAAAGAGTCTGAGCTCCAGGACCATGGATTAGTTTTAAAGTTTTCATTACACCCGAGCAACGCCGGGTTATACTGCTAGTTCTCTACTAAAACAGGTAGTATGAAAAACATATATTCAATCCTTTCGAGCATGGACACTTCGTGATTTGAGTCCTTGGGTATATTCATGGGGCGAGATCATTTCGAGGGTTCAAAATATAAAAATAAATCCCGCTTAGACTAATTTGCAGAAGACCCCGCTCATATTATGAAAACTAGAATCTTGATTTTTTTTTAATTCATAGGTCAAGGGTCAGCTGTTTTCTACCCTTCCATTCATAAGAAATCTTTATTCACAAAAAATATCCAGGGTTCTTGAAGGACTGTCCATGGGCTTACAATATTTCAAGCATCAACAACATTCGGACCTCCTTAGATCTCAACTATGTATTTATGCACATGCCAAAATTATTTACTCTTTTGAGGTCGACAGTTCCGAAAAAGTATTCCAGGCAGCTGCTTCTAAAAAGGACCCCAATCTGTGGTTAACTGGAGCAAGTAATGGCTTGTAAATTTTAACATTTCTATAACAAAACTGCTTTCAATTAACCACCGTATAGAACTGTTTCTGCCAGCCAGCATGACTGAAAATAAATTCCTGAAACTTTTTTGCCTCATGTTTTCAACTGATTTGACATACAGTGACTTCAATGGCATTAAATAAATCAGTTTCCAAGTATTTGTAGTGACGGATGTGCGTTGTGGTGCAGTGGATATCGGTTCGGAAAGAGATATCGGTGAGCCGAGTTCGAATTCCAGTTGAATGCCCTGCAGTCACTTGCGCGCTGGTACCTTTGGGAAAGGTATTAATCCGTCCTTTCCCTCCAGTTATGGGTTAAATAACAGGGTAGGACTTGGGACCCTGCCCTTAAACAAATCCCAATGAGACTTGCTCCGTCAGGGAGGAAGCCGGCTCAACCCGACTAGGGTGAATGCTGCATACTACTACTACTACTATTTATGCAAAAGACATTACAAATTATTATCTCAGTAGCAAATCCAGCATATATAACAAAATAAACCTGTTTGCTGCTCCTGAAAAAATCCTCAAATCAATGGTTAATTGGGGCAAGAAATGGCCTGTAAATTGTAACACCCAAAAACCAGACTGCTTTAGTTTAATCCCCACAGATAACTTTTTATATCTGTCATGAGCTTGGAAGATGATTATCTCAAGAAGAGCAATATTTTGCGACTCTTTTGACTCATTTTTTTAACTAATAAAAAGTAGGGTGACTGACTTGAAACAATTACGACATCTACCTCTATTAACCTTGGTTTATTGTGGTCTTCTCGTTTGTATTTATCTTGAATATTTATAAATCTACCTTTCGGACGTGAAATGAATATTACTGCCAACTTTTTGATATCTCAAATAGACATTACCGTGTCGGTTCAACTAAGATCGTTTAAGTATATTAGTATTCCGCTGTGAATATATATCCTAAGATTATTGAAAAAAAGATAAATCTGCTATGTAATCGATCCTGAATTAGCATCTCGACATCAGTCATTTTCTCACCAACGTTATGTCAGTCAGTTAAGTGCCATACGTGATACACGCTTGGGCGATCATGTCTCGAAAGAGACATGACTGACTGGGCAGAAGATTATCCCGCAGTAGGTTGCCATTACTTTCTGCGGTAGACTAATTGCCAGCAAAGGCAATACCCAATCTGCTCACTTATTTGAATCATAGCTAGAGGGGGAAGAGATGTATTATATTATTAAGTAGTAATTTAATGGGGGATCAGATTATTACTTCATAACGATATAAAACTGACTCCCCACTTTATGCCCAGTAGAAGCATAAATCATGTTTTCAACTATTATATTCAATCCGTCAGTTAAGTGTCATACGCGATATACGCTTTCGGCGATCATGTCTCGAAAGAGACATCACTGACTGGGCAGAAGATTATCTTGCAGTAGATTGTCATTACTTTCTGCGGTAGACTAGTTGCCAGCCAAGGCTATATAACCTAATTTGTCCTCTTATTTAACCCATAACTGTAGGGAAGAGACGAATTAATACCTTTCCCAAGAGTATTTGCGCGTAAGTGAATGCAAGGAATTCAACTGGAATTCGAACTCGGCTCCTCGATTTCTCGTTACAATCTGATATCCACTGCACCAGAACGCACATCCATCGTTATGTGGATTTTCTTTATCTTTTTTTAAATATTTTCATAGCAATTGTTTTGGTAATATTATTTTCCTGAGTGTCTCTGAGGCTTTGTACTAGATCGGCTAGTAGATTTCGCCATTTTACTGTTGAATTGGCTATTTGCTATCGTCTCTTCTACCCTGACAGTTTCTTTTCTCGCACAGATGAAGAACACCTTTCTGATTTATTGCTTCCCTGTTATCTTCAAAAACAGAAATGCAACGTTAATCGCCATCTTCTGTCTTTCTCAATTTAATTCCTTTATTCTTTTCTTCTCATATTTCTTAATTAAAGTCTATATCTTTAGCAGACTGTAAATATGTGTATCTTAAGGACTTTATCACCCTGAGTGGAATAAGTAGATTAATGAATTTATATTACTCAATTTTAAATTATAGAGAACTGAAAAAGGAGATCCAAAAACAGATTTTCAAACTACGCAAAGAAATACTGGGATTAGACACACATATCCTAGGTTGGTTATAATTTGTTAAAAATAATTGCCTCGATTATTTCCGTACAGAATTTGTTCAGCTATTCAAAATAATTTTTATTTTCAAAAAGAAGCAAAGCACTTCTATCAACTATCCAAGGTAATTCTTTTTAAGCGAGGCTATCGCTCAAAATAAGCTGATAAAATCATTGTACCGGATTCCTTACCCTCGTGAAAATAGGGGTTCTACACTGCTTAAATGATCTTAGATGAACCGACACTGAAATGTCTGTTCGATATATCGGAAAGATGGCGGCTGTCAAAATCAAAGGCTTAAAAGTAGTCATGCCTATAAAAAGTATTAAACAAAAGAAAATGAAGGTCATGAACTGGCGTACATCGGTAGGTAGAGAAAAAAGTACAAAATAATATTTACTATCGACTCATAACCTCTAACTCAAAATGTCAGCATTTACTGATGAAATAAATCCAACCTTATTCTCCAAGACAAAAACTTGAACCACACACACACACACACACACACACACACACACACACACACACACATATATATATATATTATAAGAAAGTGAAAGTACACATTGAATGAAACCCACTGTTCAAGCATTTACTTTTATAAAGAGTGCTCGATACAGGGCAGTGCTTAATTTATTATTTTGTTAGTACTATAGTTTATAAAAGCATTATTCTAATCTAAATATTTTAGCCCCTTTACTCATGAGATAGTAAAAAAAAAAATAATTTTTAATAAAAAGAACTAAAATCCAACGTCCTGTTAAAAATTCTTGTCTACCCATTTTCAAAATCTGTTGTCCCACTATGTATCTTATCCGGATAAAATTAAAAAGTCAAATGTTTAGACACTAGGCAGGCCATCCTGCTTCCCTTTGGGACCCAAATGTTAAAACTCCATGGTTACCTAATTATTCTAATTAAAACGAAACCCTAGACTGAAAGAAAAATGAATGGATGTAAGTCAAATTTTGATTTCCTGGTATATATATCAAATAAGTTGTTTTCCTCGTAAACTGAATTTTGAAGGTTAAATAAGTCCTCTGAGTAAATGGTATCATGGCTGAGAGTGAGAACTACAATTATACCTACTAAGAGCCAAACCCGAAACAAAAACAAAAATAAAAGGACTGAAAAAAGTCCAGACATACAGGCAGATAAACAGACACACACACACAAACATCTTGCCTTATATATATATATATATATTATCGATTTTCTGCACTATTGTAAGTACTATAACCTTTAAATTTCTGAATATCGTTTCTTATGTCTTTGTCAATGAGTGTATCAAATTTGATCAAAATCGGACCACTCTTTCTATAATCCGATTTTTTCGATTATCGATTTTCGATATTTATCGGGGGTACCTCGACACAAAATCTAGCTAAGAACACTTGCAGATGCTCATAGCACAACTGTATAAATTTTCAAGAAAATCGGTTCAGCCGTTTCGGAGTCTATATTCACTTGGAGATATATATATATATATATATATATATATATATATATATATATATATATATACTCTGGCTAACCGAAAAGAAATTTCATAAAAGTCACCATTTATGGCTTTATGATATGTTCTACTTTTATCTGTTTATTTATTTATTTATTTATTTTTGCTGTTGATTTACGGTCACGTTTCTTAGTCATAAGTACTTCTATTTCTCTCATGGGTACTTACATGGGCCCGATACTAGTCTCGATTAGTCGGACACATTGTGCTAAACTAATTTTTGCAAGTTGTTACTTCTCTGTATATGCTGTGTGCGTATTTTTCATTCAAGAAAATGTTCAATTTACGTGAATGAAGTGAATTCTGTTTAGTTTATCTTTGTCAGTTGAAAGCGAGTATGAATCCCCTTCTTTAATCTTTAACAGTCTTCCTATCGACTCCCTTGTGATGTGCTTTTATTATTTTGCCTATAAAATAGAAACTAAAGAAAACTTCTGAAAAAGAAATATTTGATTCGAAACACAACAAAAGCGCACATCAAAGATAAAAACAATAAACATTCTCTTCCCATAAATGATGACTGATTCTTCCAAGGGAATCAGCATTTGAGGAATTCGTTAGGTCAACAAGTTGTAGCAAATTGTGTGACGAACTAAATGACATATCGTCTAGATTGTGTAAAGACTTATTTGATAAATACAGTTAGTTTCAGTGTTACGACAGTCTCGACCCTCGATAACTCGTGGTTACGACGCACGCTCCATTAACCTTGTATTGACTTGGGCTGTTTGACTCTTACATACGAAAGAAACAGCGGAAGAATACATCAAACGGCGTCATAATAGGGCGCTGCGGAGGGTGGCGTGAGTCAGTTCCTAGTTATATATATATATATATATATATATAACTCTAAAAGGCAACGGCTTGTGTAATGATGTTTGCAAAACTAACATACTTTTTCCCCCTCTTTCCTCATTTCTCTTTTCCCTTTTCTTTTTTGTTCTATTTTTCTTTCTTCCTTTCTTCCTTCCATTCTTTCTTTCCCTTTCTATTCGCTATGATTATCTTGTTCTTTTTCTTTCTTTTTTTTTCAAAACTGACTTCCGGGTTTTTTTTTTATCCAAACACACACACCCAAACAAATGTTTGAATTCCCATTACCTTAAAGATTGCGGATGAAGCGAATTCAAATCGCTGAAATGATCATATAATCAAGTAAATTTTGAATTCATATATATATATATATATATATATATATATGTGTGTGTGTGTGTGTGTGTGTGTGTGTGTGTGTGTGTGTGTGTTTTACAGTAAGATTTATCTTATACAAGGCCAGGGGATAACTCGTGGTTATATATATATTATTTATTCATAAATTATAACATGGATATATTACAATATCAATTCAAAAGTAGCCATTTTATTTCAACACTTTTGTGTCTTTTCAAGTGATGTGATGGTTCTTAAATGAATGGTTTAAAAG